>JALMQS010000225.1:15482149-15633412 GCA_024734495.1 Forficula auricularia | reverse complement strand
TAACTCCTTAAAAGTTATGAATGAATGAAACGCCACCTTCTGTTTATATGGTATATATATAAAGATAAAGACTAGCTGCAATGCCCGCCTTCAAATTAACTGATCGACATGAAATTTCGAACCCGGGACACACAATCTGAAGAGGGCCCCTTATTATGAAATAAGTATGTGTTTTTTATTAAGTGCAGAAAGTTGGTCACCTAGAATGGATTTTATTTTTTGTTATTTCACCAATCGCTGTGGCGTTGTCCTTGTGGATTGTTATTTTAATGAAAAAAATATAGTGTACTGGATAAGGTCCTAAAAATAAAAATTAAACTAACATTAACTACAATCACATACATTTTTACTTTCCAATGATCCTAAGGGTAAACGCCTAAACGCGAAAATCAATTTTTCAATCAAACTTTATTTACATTTACATACATATAAAGCTTAAATTTCTTCTTGAATCCATTGGAGTATAGTCACATGGTCACGTAGATCTATAAAAAGTTACTGAATTGTATTAAAAAGAGAATCTTCCTGCACTAAACTGTACAATTTTACCACGTTTATATTATAGCCCAAGAGCCCACGACGGCCAGACCTTCGTTATTTTTATAAAAGATGAAAGTTTTTCTGTGCATATCCCCTACTACAGGTAAGAACGACCAGCGACTATAAAGTTTGGGTTGTGGTTACGTTGGCAGGTAACAGGTAATAAAGGTGTATAAAATAGTACTTTAAATTCGTTAGAAGCAAGCTCAATTTTTTCATATTTTCTTCGGGATAACTTTAGAAATCTCGTCATCCATTGCCGGACACTTATGACAGTTGCTACACACACCTTGCAAGACACCCATAAACTTTAACAAATTATAATTATACTTTCGTTATAAAATATAAAAATAAATTTTATATGTATACTATGGCGACCTCATAAAAAAATGTTACCTCAACTAGGCGGACAGTTTTAATGGTTTTTACATAGATTTTTGACATTTCGGTTATTATTGATAACCATTGGTGAAGACATGGAGAAATCGTCTTAAAATCAAAAATAACCATCGATTCTTATATAATTAAGTAATGGAGAGGGATTCAGCCAATGGGTAGCCTCTGCTGAATAAAAACTCCCAATTATGGAAAACGTTTCGGCTTTAATTAAATAATGCCATCATCAGTTCCTAAGAGTTGATGAGTCTTCGAAGACGAGCGCCATATTTGTGTATAAGGTGTCCGAGCATGATGATATTCCTCAATGGTTATAAAGTTGATACAATTTTGATGGCTGTATATGTATATAATTAAGTAATGGAGAAGGATTCAGCCAATGGGTAGCCTCTGCTGAATTCTTATCTAATACTAGAGGAATAACCTTATTGCATTCCATTTTTGTTATTTTGACTATTAATGGCAACTGATAACGTGGAAGAATCGACTTAAAATCAAAAAGAAAGTTTAGGGGTGTCTCTGGCAAGAGTAGCAGCTGTCGTAAGTGTCCGGCAATGGATGACGAGATTTCTAAAGTTATCCCGAAGAAAATATAAAAATTGATCTTTATACTTTAACGAATTTAAAGTACTATTTTATACACCTTTATTACCTGTTACCTGCCAACGTAACCACAACCTGTAAACTTCTATATAGTCGCTGGTCGTTCTTACCTGTATAGGGGACATGCACAGAAAAACTTTCAGCTTTTATTAAATAACGAAGGTCTGGCCGTCGTGGGCTCTTCGCTTTCTGTTCGGTACAAATTTTACAATCAATTTTAAGCTAACTTCCCGATGAGTTAGAGACTTTAAACTTTAAACATAGCTCAGAAGTGGATGTGAATGCAATATAAACCCGTTTTCTTGTCTATCTGTTTGTTTGTTTGTTTACCCAGTACAAATTTTGCAATCGATTCAACGCAGCTATACGGCAACTCCCTTCATATAGCTTACAGATCAATCCTCAAAGCATAGCACTTGCATACCCTACAGGCGTTGCCACATTTAAAATATTAATTTCGCACGAGTTTTCGAAATTTTAATATATATAAAGAGTATTGTTTTCACTCAAATTTTCATTTACTTATCGTAATTTGATATGTATCATTCATGGAGTTAAGCTTCCTCGTTGTTATTAACTCGCTTTCTGTCCCTCTATTCGGTACAAATTTTGCTATCTATTTTAAACTAACTTCAATTTCATTTGAATTTGGTTCGTTTTATCGTTTGTTAGACAATAATTTTTACAGTTAAAAAATATTTTTCATTTTTTGAAATGATAACTTCTTTTGGCGCGCCTTGCACACTTTTTATTTTACTTGGCAGTAAATAGAATTGAGCCGTCACGCGTCACGGTTGGGCTGTGATCTAGCACAGTCATCATCAATCATTGTCGAAAAATACTATTACCTTTTCAAAAATTATAAAATTATTAAAATTTATATTTTTATAAAAATAATTAAAAGTTTACTTAAAAAATTTATTTTTTTACAACGAAATTTTCTCTGGAGAGAGATGGACTGGTAGAACTTTTAATTGAATGTAATGTAAAGCAGCCCAGGGGTAGTGAGGAAAGAAAAAATTAACAGATATCAAATAAGGTGTAATTTATTGGAATCCTTCCTCCTTTCCTTTCAAACCGACGTTTCGGAGGATTCTTCCCTCCTTCTTCAGGTTTATTTTTTATAAAAATATAAATTTGAATAATTTTAGAATATTAGAATTATAAATGCCATGGCATGCATATATGGCAAATGCTATGCATATATTACTTCTGTCGTGTGGTCTTAAGCCCCTTAAAAAATGTCACTCCAGGGTCCAAGACCCGCGGGTGCACTTGTACTCCCCCCTTATGGGAACCATTCTTTAAAGAAGGAGATATGACAATTATGAAGGTACTTTCAACTAAAGTTTTTTTGTCATATAGTTGGCTGCAACGTCGGCAACCGACTGTACAACAGTTGAATTTATATTCGCTTTTATGATCATACATTCAAATTGTATTTCTTTAATATTTCCATTTTCATTGAAATGCGTTTTAATTGGAAAACCATGTTTGTCTAAATCAAAATTATAAAATTCAAATTTCAAATTTTTTGGAAAATGTACCTGCACTACTTACTGATTATATCTCATCTTTTTCAACTAGTATATAAAAGAAATCTCTTCCTTGTACTTTTAGCATCCATCTCATTTCTCTTTTCGTCGTTTGTGAAGTAGTTAATTTTGTTTATTGCTTACACACTCTTTTTTAGTATTACATTTAAAAGTAAAACGAGACTCTATTAGTGTAGCAATAAAATGTCTGTCTTTCAGAGCAGTGAAGGTATTAGATTCAAACTTGAAATTTACATGTTATCTGTATTCAAATTTTCTGAAATCAATTTTTTTTTTAATTTTTTTTGGAAAGGGTCGAATTTTTAATGAGAACAAAAGTAAAAAAATTCTTTTTATCATGGGTTGTGAGGTATTGCTCTAAATAGATAACTCTTTAACTAGAATTAAACTTAATTTTAAAATTTACTTTACTTTAAAATTACGATGGGAGTGAGTTCCAAAGTTTCCTAGGTGATAATTTTCTCACTCTCTTCTTATCAACGACAAATAAGAACGAATTTAATATCTCAGCTATTTTGGAAGTTATATGGTAACCTTCGGTCCGACTCGCATTTGGCCGGATTATTATTATATATTATTATTATTATTTAGCAGAGTGCTACACTGGATGCTCAACGAAATTTACACCATTTCTCAAAGAAGTAGTTGTGCAGGTGGAAAAAGTAGTTCGGCAGGGAGACCCGATATCTCCCAAGTATATTCTCCGCATGTTTGGAATCGGTGATGAGGCGATGCTCTTGAGAAAACTACGGCATAAACGTCAATGGGCGGAAATTGAATCATTTAAGATTTGCCGATGACATTGTTCTCATAACAGATTCACCAGGGGATGCAACTGAAATGTTAAACCAACTAAACCAAGAAGGAAAAAATGCCGGTCTTGTCATCAATATCGCCAAGACAAAGTTTATGAGAAACTCCTTATCATCTAATGAGCCGGTATACCTGGAAAACCATCCTCTGGAAGAAGTCGAGGAATATATATATTTGGGGAGACTTTTAAACATGAAGAACGACTTTGCACCCGAACTTCAAAGAAGACGGAAAGCTGGCTGGGCCGCATATAGTACAATTCGCACCGTGTTTGAGGCGTCCAAAGATAAACAAACTTAAAGCTGATCTATTCAATTCAACAGTGTTGCCTGCCCTTAGTTACGGTTGTGAAGCGTGGACCTTAACGAAGGCCCACGAAAACAAAATAAATGTCATCCAGGCGGCAATCGAAAGAAGATTGGTCGGCTTAAACCTCCGCTGTCAACGCATGCTTGGGCTGCACAACCGGGATATACGCGAAATGTCGGGGGTGAGAGATATGCTACAATATTCTCTCAAGCGAAAACACGATTGGGCAGGTCATCTTGCCAGGAGAGAGGATGAAAGATGGAGCCTGGCAGTGCAGCTATGGATACCCCGTGAAAAGATAAGACCCCTCGGGAGACCGCCAATCCGCTGGGCCGACTCCTTGAATAGGAGCATTTCCCTTAGAGCGACAAATAGCCAAACTATCAAGGAGTAATGGACTACGATAGCCAAACACAGAGACAGATGGAAATATTCTTGGGACCCGCATGCAACGAATCGACGCATCGAATAACGGGTCGTCTAAGTAACTAATTAAGTAAGTATTATTATTATTTGTTGTGCTATCATGTGAAAGAATTCAATTTTTCACATTTTTGGATTATGTTTTTATACCTAGCAAGGTACTAAATTCAATGATTTTAGATCAATTAAAAGTACTGTTTAAGTCTTGAATTTAATATTTTCTGAAATTGGAGGGTCACAAGATTTGTTTCGCTGGTTTGGTCAAAAAAATATTATATTTTAAATAAATATAGGATATAAATATATTCAAATAAACTATATGATCAAGGAACTGGAACTCTCTCCCAACCTCCATCTTTAATCCACTTATAATCTTCAAACCTACAAAACCCGGATGCCCAAACATATACGGCTCCACTTTCCCTTCTCTTAGATAATGCAACGTCTTTCGAGATCTATAGGGCGTGCATCTTTACTGGTCTGCCCTTTCTTGCATTCGATTGCATTAAAAAAAAAAAATATGATTTGTTTCAAATAATTCTAGAATTTAGATTGCTTAAGACAGTCTTGGTTTTAAATGTGAGTGAACGAGAGATTGATTGTGTGTACAAGACAATAAATAGAACGTTTGTTGTTTAAACTTTGTGGGATGTCTCTGTCATCTAATTAATAGAGCCTGAGAATGAATGGTCATTGAAACTTTCCTCATTCATTCCTTATTTGGTGTAATTAAAACCTTCCAGTCCACTAGTCAAGTCATTAAACCCGATAACGGTCGGTCATTGAATTTCCCAAGTTTGTTGATCAAAAAAGAAAATTGAACAGATTGTCTTTCTTTGTTAAAAGTTTACATGAATAGGGAATGAATATTTAAAATTGAAATAACTACATTTTTAATTCTCCAGTTAAACTCTAGCAGCTTTGGGAAGTTTATAAAACTCGAACTCCCATTATATCTGAGAAATTAAGGTATATTAATTGGGGAATAGTTCTTGAATAGTTAGCTGATTTTTAAAGCTGCTATTTACAGCTATTTTGTTCACAGTAGAGTTGCTTGCACCAGTGTCTAGTTAGGAAATTTCAACACTTTTTTCATGCTAAATCTCTTAGCTGTAGGGAGGCTTACCCAAGCATAAAAGTGTTGATAACAAAATTTTTTTCGGAACCTAATGAATCGTTGTATAGCTCTTTTAAAATTATATTAAACATGTAATGTAATATATACGTGTCGGACACGTCGTCTGACCCCACATAGTAATTTCGCCATGTGAGTATCTAGTATCTGGTTTTTATTTAAATTTTTTTGTTACTGTTAATGTTGGATAGCTTCGCTTTTTTACTTTACCGTACAGGGTATGGTCAATTATTGTAATCGTGAATGAAAAAAGTGTTTTTTTTCCTTCTTTTTTTCGAAATTTCAAAAACGGCTGAAACTATTTTGATTAAAAAAATTGAGCGAAACCATGGCATTTCGCTCTACGAAAAAGTCCTAATAAGTGAACATCGAAAAAATTATATTTTTCGAGATAATAATTGTTTTGTCGAAGTGTCTGTTAGTTAGTCTGTGCGTTACCAATTTTTTGTGGACGAGTTATCTCAAAAACTAGTGGGAATATCGAAACCAAATTTCACATGTAGTTTTGGTCCATTGGATTAAGAACTGATTAGATTTTGGTGCATATCGACCCAAAATTAAGGGGCGTTTTCTTTTCATACTATAGGTATAAAGTTCCGATTAAAGAAAAAAAAATTAATCATTTATATTTTATAAAATGTTATTTCTAGGTGAAACTCAATTAATATATATAAAACAAATCATTTCGATTAAAAGACATTATAGTATAATAAACTTTGGAGAGTTTCTTTAAAAGTTTCAGGGTTAAAAAAAAGAAAAAGGTTAAAGAAACTCGAAACGCAAGTGGTTGGCGTTCTGTTGAGAATTCCAAAAGAATTCAACAACTATTGAATGGATTGGCGTTGAACATCAAAAGGTTCGCACACACATTTTGATCCAACGTTTTTTCTCCAAAGCTTCCACTTTTCAACATTTCATATTCCAATTATATAGTCAGTGATTTACTCAATATTAAAAATGCAAGCACGTAAAGGAAACGGAAATGAGAGGGAAAAACTCAACCAATGGGAAAATATTCAAAAAATATTCGGATATATCAATGATATATTTTCATTTTTCGCCCACAATCGTAAAATTGTATTTATGTTTAAACTTTCCGGAATCGAAGTATGATTTCTTTTTTGTGTCAATATTGATTTTAGAAACGACAAATAGTTTGTTTTTTCTCTTGAGACAACTACTAAATCAAGCACGAAGAGGGAAAAGTGTGACATTACAAACAATCTCCCACGCGAGGCCCACTTTAATCCACACCCTTTCTAGTAGCTATTTACTTTACAATATAGAGTATGGTCAAGTATTGTAATCGTTGATGAAAAAAGTGTTATTTTTACTTTGTTTTTTCGAAATATCTAAAAAACGGATGAAAATATTTTGATTAAAAAAAAATTGGGGGAAACCATGTCGCTTTGGTCTAGAAAAAAGCCCTAAAAAGTGAAAATCGAAAAAATTATATTTTTCGAGATAATGTATAAACTGTTTTGTCAAAATGTCTGTTAGTGCGAGCGTTACCAAATTTTCGTGGACGCACTAGCTCAAAAACTATTCTGAATATCAAAACACAATTTCACATGTAATTTTGGTGCATTGAGATTAAGAGCTGATTAGATTTTGGTTGAAATTGAACCAAAAATTAAGGGAGGGGAGAAGGGGTAACAATTAAAATTATAAGATTTTTAAACTAAAAAAAAAAAAAACGAGAAAAATTGAAATAAACCATAAAATGAACATAAAATAAAAAAGAGGGTTATTTTTTTTTGGGGGGGGGGCAAAACTGGAGGGGATTCAAAAGAATTAGAATTATCAATATAAGTCTTAGAGACATTAATGGAAGACGAAATTTTTCACATGAAGCTTATGAAAATCACTCACTATGTGAAATTGAGGGTGAGTGGGGGGGGGGGGGTCAAAAATATTTTCAAACAAAACTCGAAGAAAGGTGATATTTCTAATCAAATAGTCTCATAAATAAAAGTAGATATTATTAATTGCTAATGGGCCCAAAATTTAGAGTGGGGGTGGGATCTTTCGTAAATAATTATAAATTATTTTAATTAAATATTAAATATTAGGTTATGGCAAAGTCATGTGGATGGCCATAATTACGTAAACTTATACCCAGAATTTCTCGGGACTTTTCCCGTCAAGTCACTCTTTGACCCATTAGGCGCCGGGTCCGGGGGGTGGTCGAGAGCTAGAGACCCCCTCCTTACTTTTGAAGTGGTGAACTATATATATTTGTATTTTTTTTTAATTTGGTTACCGTGGATTGCTCGGTGGCTCCAGGTACTAGCTGGTTATTATATAAATGTTATGTAATAATTATAATATGTAAAAATATATTCATTTTATTAAAGTTTTTAAGCTCTACTTTGTTGTTACATATTTTTTTTTTGAATCCCCCTTTAAAAATCCAACTTCCGGGAACTATGTTTTCACCAGTCTTAAATCTCCATTTTATATTTTAAATTTAAAAAAAAAATCTCCTTTCCTTCAAGACTCATCATCATAACATCTTAACTCTTCTCTTCGGCAATGCAAGAGTATATATGTAGGTTAGATACTGCATCTCCTAGGTGTGTCACTTTTTGTATTCGAGTGCATTAATAAAACAAAACTCTGATTGTAGTTAGTTTTTTAATGCACTATTGTTTAAGATATAGCATATTCAGTACACATGGCGATCACACCAAGTATTGAATACATACAAAATTTTAATTTTCTTTTTCTTATTCGTGTTGCGAAATGTCTTTGATTTGGAGAAAAATTATTTACAAACATTACTTTTTTCTGTGTGCTTGTCTTCCATTACTCACTATAAATTAAGTACCTGTTCTTAGAAAGTTCCTTTTGATGATAAAATGTTTGTCTTAATTACAATGAATTGATTAGATGTTGAATCTTATATATTCAGAACCAAAGTATACAAAAAACAGATAGTCGAAAAACCCCATATTCGAAGCTCTTGTTGTGAGCCAAAATGTATCCTATAAGTTTGTATTAACATATAAAGCTGCTGCTTTCTAGATCAAAACATTTGCAAGTAAAAAATTCCAAAATTTGCATTTAGAGTACCGAGATTTCAAAAGTTTTCATCTTTTCTGCAATTATTTCTGCTGAATAATTTAACAACTTTAAACTTAATTTCGAATTCTAATTTCCTCAAAGATGGTCCAAACAGGAAAAATTTTCCAAAATTTTCATGCTCCAATATCTCTTTGATTTGATTGATTAAATTTATCTTTTTGAATTTGAAGATAATGTATAGATTCTTTAAGCTTGTTCTATCCGTTTTTTGAATATATTTTTTTCTTCTTGTAACTAATATTTTTATTTTAATTCAATGCATTATTCTGATATTTGATATAATCGAGAAATAGGAAAAAATTATCTATATTAAAGAGTCAAGCGTATAATGCTGATAAAATACATAATGAATAATTTTTGAACTATTTTGAAAAAAAAAAATATTGAATAGATAATTTATCGATTATATTTTGTATTCATTGTTTATAAGCAGAATATGCATTGCGAAAATTACCCTTGACACTTTACAATTTCAAGTCGATTTTTTATCAAAGGGAAATTAGCATATAACCGAAACATCATCCATCAATTCGAAGAGGATCATCCAAGCATATTTAATTGCCTGACGATGCAATCCAAGTGGAGAATTAATTAATTGGAACGAAATGCTTAATTAAATTTGCAGTTAGACCATCAGAGAAACGTGCTCTCAACCGTATTCTCTTTTTACTCTTTTTAATTTCGAAAAAAATTAACATATTAAAAAAATTTTTTCAAAAAGCTAATTATGTATCCAAAAAAATCTAAAACATAAAGGTATAAAAATAATAGCATGGCGTTTATTTTAATTAAATTTTTAGTAAAAATACACAAGCTTTTGTTTTTAGTCATTTAGGTACGAGAATGTGCTCATACAAATTTTGAATAAAAATTTATTTAAACTTTTTAATCATTTTGATGTTTTTTACAAGTTTAAAATGTATTTTCTTAATTAATCACAACATACCTTCTGTGATTAATTAAGAAAATACATTATTCAGTTGTAAAAAACATCAAAATGATTAAAAAGTTTAAATAAATTTATATTCAAAATTTGTATGGGTACATTCTCTTACCTAAATGACTAAAAACAAAAGCTTGTGTAATCACAGCATACTAAGCTGGGGGCGACTGTGAGTCAGTGGCTAGAGTGTCGGGTCGCTGACTCGAAGTACGCTGGTTCGAGACTGAGTCTCGGCACATCAGATATTTGCAGTCGCCTCCTCTTGGAAAGCAATGGCAACCTACGAACAGTATAATTGCCTAGTAACCTCTCGAAACTAGCCGTTCGAAACCGTGTTTAAAAAGTAGGTCCCGTATATGTGTGTAAAATAACTAAACACACCCAGCACAGATGAGGAGCCAAAACATTATATTTTTCAAGATCCTATATTGAAGTGAGAATGCCCTGAAAAGTTTTTAAAGTTGGAATTGTATGACGAAAATTCATTATAAATTTTAATATTTGTTTTCTAGCCTCTGCCCTGAAGAAGGATATCGTTGAGAATCCGAAACACCGGCGCTGGGCTAAATAAAT
Source organism: Forficula auricularia (assembly GCA_024734495.1). Lineage (NCBI taxonomy): Eukaryota > Metazoa > Arthropoda > Insecta > Dermaptera > Forficulidae > Forficula > Forficula auricularia. The sequence continues at coordinate 15,623,034 of JALMQS010000225.1, read as the reverse complement.
TATAACTATTACCCGGAGATATTGACCGCAGTTTTATTTAACATCTAGAATATTATTTTTTCTAAATTAAAATAAAAATAAAGTAAAAAACGGTTCTTTTAAGATCCTATAACATCACATAAAATTAAAAATGCTTGTAGTTTTATGTCGAGGGAAGATAACATTATAAATGAAAATGCAAATAAAATGTCACTGAATTAAGGTTAAAGGGCAAAGCCGAGAAGGTGCTGTAATGGATTATTCTAACTAGAACTCAGATTTGAATCTTGAATATGTATTTAAAGGCAAATATGCCATTAATTAAGTTCAGTGGTTGGTCCGTTGACTCAGGTAGGCACATTAACACATTACATTGAAATATAATAAAATTTTAAGACCATTATTTTGAAATTTCGCTATAAATAAAATATTACACATACTTTAAAAAAATGAAAAATTAGTTAAATCAGTTATTATTAGATACTCCAGTTTCTCAACTACAAAGTGCATGTTCCGAGAATTGAATATTGCTCTAATCCCCAAAGTTTCTCAAACTACTCCAGTGATTAATTTTCTAGGACATTTCAATAGCGAGCAGAGATAGATTTGAAAGCTTTCGGCGCTGTCAGTTGCCTTATTTGGAAATAAGCCTCACAGAGAAGTCCCCAAGTACCTAGAGATGGGACCTATCCCCTCCTCTCGAAATCATTCAGATGACACTAAATATATAGGTAAATGTAAATCCCCGAAAGTCTAATATAAAATATATTTATATTAATAAATACTTACATAATTTTTTCAAAAAAATGTTGGCCTCTCTGAAATAAAATTATTTGTACTCGCTTCGGAGCACATAATCCCAGATGGGAAACGGATCATCATCATCATCATCAGCCTGTCGATAGCGACAATCCACTGCTGAATATAGGCCTCTTCCATCAAATGGAAGGGGGTTGGCATTAAGTCACTACGCTTGCCAGACGGATTGGTGACTAGGAATCAGATTATAGCCGGTCAAATATCAATTTCAGGGACTCGGACTCGAACCCGGGACTCCTGCTTAGAAGGCTAAGTGTCTTAAGCTCTCGGCTAATCCGATTCCCCTTCGGCTAATCCGATTCCCAACGGGGAAACGGATAACATTTAATATTTATTGAAGGAGACAATAAAGAGTGTGTCTTCTGCTGGAATTATAAATTTTATTTATTTATAACGAGACTATAGTTAATTAATTAATTACTGTGAATACATTGTAATAGACTGATGAAGAGGGCAAAGCCCTCGAAACTATAGTCTCGTTATAAATAAATAAAATTTATAATTCCAGCAGAAGACACACTCTTTATTGTCTCCTTCAATATATAAAAATTCTGCTACTCTCGGCAAAAACTTTCAATTTAATTTAATATTTAATTTCCAGAAGCCAGGTTTCTCTATAGTAATAGAAAACTTGTATTAGAAAAAATACATATAGTTGAGACTTTTTGAGATTTTGACTTTTCAAAATTTCTGAGACCGAACAATTTTTTTTTTATAGGGTTCTTTGCTACTAGTAAAAGTATATTAAATTCCCCATGTCCGAACATTTATCATAAGCTCATATAATTCACAACTTTTTGTGATACAATTTCATTGGCGTGTGCTTTTAATAACTTTTAAGGAGATAGGTGGTGGTTCAAAGTGAAACATCTTTTAATAATAAAAAATTAAGTAAAATTACGAGGTGGGTTTCATATAAAATAAAATAAAACAAAAATGAGTTTGGATTTCGAAAGATTTTACAGTTAGTATTAGTAAACATGTTACTAATTTTTATATTCAGTTTTCTAATTCCTGAAGATGGGTTCAAAACTCACTTTTGTTTTATTTTATTTTATGCGAAACGCACCTCGTAATTTTACTTAATTTTCTGCTTTTAATATATGCCCCATTGAAGATAAATAATTTTTTTAACGCATCACATCGAGTGTGGAAGAATTGATTAGGTCTATTAAAATACTACCTATTCAACTTATTGTCTTGTTATTTGTGTGTTAGGAGCATAAGAAATTGCTAAAAGTATGTCTCCTCTAATTTTCCAAATCTGTAAATATTCATGTAAGCAGCTTAATGTGGATGATTTCTTTGAAAATTATTTTAGTTGATAGGTATAAACTAATCACTTTGGATGAGAGATGAAATAAACAAGTGTGTGAGTCACATTCGCATTTGGCCGGCTTTTTTAAATGTCCGTGGGTTGCACTAATTTTCTTAGTAAACCCAGGTTTACACAAACACATCATCTGACCAGACGTCATCCGATTCGGAGGATTTTGTATCAGAGGTAAAGGCATTCACATATATAAGATGTGATTTGATTTTTTCCGACAAAATTTTAGATTTTAGCTAAGTTCTGTGATGATAATAGTCAAGATCTTTCCTATCGAATTTGGTTTCTTATAGTTATATTACTTTTTATTTTTTTAATATTACTTATTATCTATTTTTTATTAAATTATTTATTGTTATTACAGTGAAATTTGGACTGTGGCCTTTTTCGGATTTCAATTTGTTCTGATTAGTAGAAAGCAGCTTCGACAATTGAAGATAACTGATATCAAGTGAAAAGAAAGAATAAGTGATATTTTGTGTGTTTCTCTTATTATTTCATTGTTTTTGCAAAGTGATTAACCTAAAGAATTTCACTAACTATCTTTTACCGTTTTTCAATCATGGATGACAAGTATATAGACACATTTACAGTTTGTTAGGTATGCTAACTGTACTTCTTTGTTAATTTTTCAACTAATTATGTAAAATAAAGTTATAATATACGCCAACTAAACCGTCTAAAAACCAGCACGAAAAGGAGCTATACGAACCCAACCGAGCCGAACTGAATGTATATTAACCGAACCTTCGAAAGTTTAGTCCGGGCGGGGTGTGTTTCGGGCTCCCATTTTTTTCTAATCAAACACACATTGAAAACCGAACCAGCCAATAGTCGGGCGGGGTGTGTTTGGGGCTCCCATTTTTTCCTAATCAAACACACATTGAAAACCGAACAGCCAATCGTCGGGCGGGGTGTGTTTGGGGCGCTATATTTTCGCCCAATATTAATAACGATAATGATTAATAACACTTTTAACAAACAATCAATAATTGTGTAATGTAAACATAGACGATAAATAAGTAAATATAGATGATAAATACTATATTATAGATAGTAAAAATAATAAATTGTTAGCTAGAAAATCTAACGACAGACAGCAGCACTTCCAAACGGCTAAAATATGAAAGTCTCTTTATATTATTCAAAACTATGAGCTATAAGCTTCTCACTTAATCTCTTTTGTATTCTCCCTTATACTGGGGAATATTTTGTCAGAAGATATTATGTCGGGGGATATTTTGTCTGAAGGATATTTTGTCAGGGTATATTTTGTTGGGGGATGTTTTGTCGGGGATATTCTGTCGGGGGCTGAAATGTCGCGGTACCACCGATTCCCTGCTAAAAGTAAACCTCAATATAGCAAACAAGTAATAATAAAAAAATCCATTTAAAAATTATAAGATGGTACGTGTTTTCAATAGAATATTCTTTCAAAAATTGAGAGGCTCTCAAATAAGTTTAGTACCAGGAACTTTAAGTTGTCTACACCTCTAAAGTTTAATGAGAGATCACTTTATAACGAAAAGTATATAGTTTTTAAGATTTGAATGTAAATTCTTTTGTATGATCTGAAGAACAAGAAAAACAATTTTCAACTAAAATTAACTTTCTTTGTCTTCTCGCGTTTGTATATAAATGCAATGAAGAATAAGCAAGTTAAAACAACAATCAAGATGTATCGGTTCTACTCAGTAGGCGATTGAATACTTCAAAAAAAGAAAAAATAATAAACTTCCCTTACTTCTTATTTTATATTGTTAACTAATATTAATAACCTTTCCTGTGGCCTTGACATGTCGGGAAAGATCACTTAATCAGGTATTGTGGTTAGTTTTTAGATGGGTAACATTGAGACATTGCATTGTACTTTTTTCTTATTATAGCCGTTCCAATCCAATCAATATTGCTTACATTCCAATTATATTTTATAATAAACAAATATTTTTTTATTTTTTTATTTTGCTTAAAATTATGTTAATATATTTTTAAAATGCTCACCAAAAATCAGCTCGATTAAAAACTTTTAAGAGGTCACTCAAAATTTTATTATTATATTATTATTGCTTGCGTTGAAAATTATAAATATTCTGAAAATTTCAAGTCGATATATCAATTTATAGAGGTTGCTCAAGATAATTTTAATTTTAAAGTAGTGTGTTTAGGTTTATAGTGAAACATATTATTAATTTCATATAATTATATTAAAATTAGGTTTATAGTGAAACATATTAAACACGCAATTCGACAATATTCATAGGAATATTTTGACGGGTTATAGTGGTGTTTCGCAAATAGGGTTGTGTTTAATATGTTTCACTATAAACCAACACGCCTTTCCCTAAATGTTAGTGTACTTCAGATGTTTTCGAGTGACCTGTAAATATAAATATTAACATTTATATATTTACAGATCACTCGAAAACATCTAAAGTACACTACTTTAAAAATTTTAAAAATCTTGAGCACCCTCTATAAATTGATATATCGACTTGAAATTTTCCGATTATTTATAATTTTCAACGAAGGCAATTATAACATGAAGATAGAGAAAAAAAAATATATACACAATTTTCTACTATTTTGTAAATTTTTAAAAGCCTTGAGTGTGTCCTATTAAATTTTTTTAATCGAGCTGATCATTGGTGAGCATTTTAAAAACATGTTAAATTAACATATTTTCATGCAAGATTAAAAATAAAAGAATATTCGTTATTTTTTTTTTGGGGGGGGGGGGTTCAATGAACACCCTTTCGAACTAAAATATTGAGCACCTAAAAATATCTTAAAAATGAATAAATATTTTAAATAATTTAAAAGATAACATTTTCATTTTTTTTTAATCCTTAAACTTTAAGCTATTTTTATTTAGAGTCTTTTTATTGTAACCACAATTTTTTGTTGCCAGAGATTAGGTATTATTGTTTAAATCATATTTTGTTATTTGTTATTATATTATGATGGGCTGCGGAAAAATATTACAGAAAATACCGGTCCTTAGACGTATAAAGTTTGTGAAACGCTGGCCTATTTTCATCTCCAGATTTTATTACCATTTCTTCTTATTTTCGATCGACTTTTTCATTCTCTTTTCATTTGAAAACATATTTTTTATGTAAGTTATTTTTCCTCTTCCATGACATTTTATTAGCTATTCATTTGAATCTGTTTTCAAAATGAACATAGGAACTAACAATAAAAAAAGTAATATTATGAATTGTGAAAAAATGAAGTACATAAAAGAAAACAACAAAAACAACAAATGACAAAGATTGGATGAAAAATAGGGAAATATTAAGACTCATGAAAGCATGGAGAGAACATATTATATGAATTATCTTGTCGTAATATTTTCTTTGGTCGTTCAATTGCGGCGGCTGTTTTTACTGAATTTTCAATTATTCTTTAACCTACAAAACTATATAGGTACAGGATATGGGTTTTAATTACAATTTTAAGTGAAAAGTAAGTTCTCCGTTTAATGTTGCTGAACTTGAAACTGAGAAGAAATGTCCATTACAAATTTTCCACAACATTTATTAATATTTGATAGAGAATGAAAGATTCTCAGCACAAGGTTGTCTGTCTTCTTTAAGATGTCTATAAAATATGATTATTTAAGCAGGAATATTTATAATTTCTTATATAACGCATTTCCAAGAATTACCTGTGTAAAAATTGTTATTTTTATTTTATTATTTATTTTATATATTATATTTATTATTACCCTGACATCCCAGGCGTGAGACTATTGAATTCACTCGAAAATTTTGTTTGTTTGTTTGTTTTTAGAAATATATGACACATGGGGAAAAAATTATTTTCAAGCAAAAATGGTTCTGTCTTGCTTAGATTCCAACGAGGTGGTGAACCGCGACCTAATATGCTGTACACCTACTTCCACTTGTAATATTTCCAAGTACTTCCAAATATTTCCAAGTACTTCCAAACATTTCCAAGTACTTCCAAATATTTCCAAGTACTTTCAAATATTTCCAAGTAAATTCAAAATACTTCTAAAGAGGTGTACACCTACTTCCAATCGCGGATCACCCCTCGGATTCCGATGTCCAGCGTGAAAACGGTAAGCTTTTATGGTGCAGAAATGTTTTCAAGAACTGATTTAATTTAGGCCTTCTATTAAAATTTAATAAAAATCAGAAAAATATCTAGTCGTTATATTGAACAATTTGTTTTTTTTAATGATATTGTTGTGAGAAGGAGATACACCAATAAGGTGCATCCCCTGAAAGCCTGGGTTGACCCCTCCATCGTGAAAAAAAGAAGACGTGATTTTATGGGCTGGGTATCTGTGTATGCGGGTCTTAAACAGCTGAAGGTTATAAGTTGCGGTGAAGACGGTGGCTGGAAGTGAGTTCCAGTCTCTGGAGGTCATATGGATAAGAGTTGGCGAAAGCGTTGGTTCGGCTTTTATCCAATTTGACAGCGAAGGGGTGCTGAGCTTTCGAAAACCGCGTGTTTCTATCAAAGAGGGCTCTTGTGGGGATAATTGATTTCAGCTCTACTGAACAGACACCATGATAGTATCTGTAGTACAGGGAAAGGGTAGAAACGGTTCTTCGGTGAGCCAGGGAGTCGAGTTAATTTGAGCTAATGAGCTGAAATTTGTATTAATAATCTGCACTTTTATGTAATGTTTTAGCTTTCTAGCTTAAGCCGTCCACTGACAAAAATAATTCCGAATCCCAAAACTTGCAGAATGCTTAACGAGGCTTGAAAGTCTTTACATTTTTCTTAAATTTTATTTTTATTTTACATAGCTTAAGATCAAACATTTTCCTTAAATTTTATTTTGATTTTACATAGCTTAAGATCAAACCAAAACTTGCAGAAAGCTTAACGAGTCTTGAAAATCTTTACATTTTCCTTAAATTTTATTTTTATTTTACATAGCTTAAGATCAAACCAAAACTTGCAGAAAGCTTAACGAGTCTCGAAAATGTTTACATTTTCCTTAAATTTTATTTTTATTTTACATAGCTTAAGATCAAACCAAAACTTGCAGAAAGCTTAACGAGTCTTGAAAATCTTTACATTTTCCTTAAATTTTATTTTTATTTTACGTTGCTTAAGATCAAACCAAAACTTGCAGAAAGCTTAACTAGTCTTGAAAATCTTTACATTTTCCTTAAATTTTATTTTTATTATACATAGCTTAAGATCAAACCAAAACTTGCAGAAAGCTTAACGAGTCTTGAAAGTCTTTACATTTTTCTTAAATTTTATTTTTATTTTACATAGCTTAAGATCGTATATTTTACTCGCCAGTTAAATTATTTCGCCAATAAAACAAAAGTGGTAAGTACCTAGTTGAAATAACCAACTAAATTTATAACACCAAAATACTGTATAATTTCATAACTTCTTTAAATACGATGAATCATAAATTGAATTGAAACGCATGGATCCGAGGTGCTGCGAATAATTTTTATTATATGTCAAAATGGTTGATTTCCCCCCCTGTACCCGAGTGTCAAAAATTATATCCAGATTATTGGCAAACCTACTTACATGATGATTTAACGCTAGTATCTTGATTAAAAAATTTCGCTGTCAAATCTAAACATAGAGTCAGATAATATATAAAATATAATTTTTTAAGGGTTTCGATTTATGAGAATTTTAAAAATTGAAATGCAATGGAATGCCTTATCCCGAAGTAATGAATATATTAGTGGCCAATTACAGCCGAGTTAAGATTTCTAAAGAAAACATAACTAAAACCGTTAGTAATGATTTTTATTATATGTCAAAAGGACGGAAATTAAACCTAAGTGCCAAAATACTATCCGGGCCATTGGCTATAATAAAAACCATCTCTAACTCCTAGATTTAGTTCCTATATTTGCCAATTCCTCGTGTTTTCTTTAGAAATCTTAGCTATGTTACTATAAGCGATTTAAACTTTTATATTCATATTTTAACTTTTTATTTTGCAAATAACGACACTTCTATTAAGTTGGAAACTTTTACTTCGAAAATTAGATATTATAAATTTTTCGATTTGAAGTTAGAGTATTCCAATCGTTTCTGGCGGTAATCACGTTCTCCTTGCACGTAATAATGGCTCACTAATCATAATGTTCTCTCGGAAAGAGACTCAAAATGTCTCAATGCCTTTTTGATTACCATTTATACAGTTAGAAAGTCTCTTGGGCGGTTGATTACAGCATTTCCTATATATCAACTTAATTCCAACATCTTATTTTTTTTTAATTCATCAATTCATTCATTCTTACTGTTAAAAAAATAACCCGATTCATTGAATATTAAATATTTTTTTTTGAAAAATTAGATTTTTTCTTCTAATATTACTTACTTCATCTCTTTCAATCCTTTTTGTGCATTTAATTTTCCACGAGAGAAGGAAAGGATTTTTTAATAATATTTATAAAATATTTAAGCTCGTGTAAAACCTGGCGTAATTCATAATGAAAGAGACTGGACGTTTAAAAACGCAAACATGCCCAGCTTTTCATGCAGAATTATTAATTTCGACAATGGATCTCTTTTTGAATAAGACCGTTAATAGAAAAGGCTCGTTTCTGGCAATTCTCTTATAAATAACTAAATGCATTTCAAATCCATTTAATTATATATCTAATAATTAGTCTATCTATCCATCTACACTTATTAAACGAGCAAAAATTGAATATATATATATATGTATATATTTGTATCTTTGTTCTATTTTGAAAACTGGCTTTACTGATTTTGATGAAACCAACTCTATTAACAAGTTTTGAGGATGAGAAAACGATCTGGCTAGGTCTGGACCTCAACAAATTTCATCTTAATTGATCTTTTCTTAATTAAAGTAATTATTTATAGATAAAAATCTCAATAAAAAAGTTTGCTTACATTATTTTCAATTATCTTTTATTTATTAATTGGTTTTTTAATTGCAGTGGTGAGGGCGAGGTGCGTGGTTTCATGGGGGGGGGGGTCCAGGGGGCGTGTACTATATATATTTGTATTTTTTTTTATTTGGTTAACTTGAATCGCTCAGTGGCTCCAGGTACTTATCCTTATATTAAAATTGATTATATTTCTAATAATTCAGTCAAGTAATTTCGTTTAGCTGGGAATTATTACATTAATTAACAGAAAAACAGCATTTCTTGGGAGTTAAACTAAAGTTTATTTGTAAGAACAATGAACACCCCTTCGCTTCCAATTCGGATAAGAATAGAACCAACCCTTTTTACAAATCGTTTAACCCTATGACCACTAGAAAGGAGTACTCGCTTTCTCTTCTCGTTTTGCCACCAATAACCTATTCGTTTTGATATTTACACTAGTTTTTGAGCTAGAGCGTACGCGAAAAGTAATGTACATACATCTAACTAACTAACTAATAGACATTTTGACAAAACAATTAATATCTCGAAAAATATAATTTTTTTGATGTTCCCTCATTGGGGCTTTGTTGTAGACCAAAACGCCATAGTTTTGTTCAATTTTAACTTTATCATACAGGATATGGCCAAGTATTGTAATCGTGCATGAAAAAAGAGGTTTTTTTCCTTCCTTTTTTTTCGAAATATCTAAAAAACTGCTGAAACTATTTTGATTAAAAAAATTGAGCAAAACCATGGCATTTTGCTCTACAAAAAGCTCTAATGGGTGAACATCGAAAAAATTATATTTTTCGAGATAATAATTGTTTTGTCAAAATGTCTGTTAGTCTGTCCGTCTGTGCGTTAATAAATTTTTGTGGACGAGCTAGCTCAAAGACTGGTTTGAATATCGAAACCAAATTTCATACGTAGTTTTGGTCCATTGAGATTAAGAGCTAATTATATTTTGGTGCATATCGTCCCAAAATGGGGGTGGAGGAGGGTCAAAAATTGAAAATCTTGGCCATTTACCAAACTCAACCACATTTTGTATACATAATCATTAAGATCCCAGAAGTCTAAAATTGCAAAAACTAATCGCCCAAAATATGTGTGTATGTGGGGGGGGGGTCTAAAAATGAAAATCTAGGCTCTTGTACCAAACTCAACCAAATTTTGTATACAAAATCAGTGGGCACCCAGGAGTCTAAAAATGCAAAAACTAACCCCGCTCCCCTACATTATTATGAATAATTTTATTAAATATAAGTGGAGGGGCCAGGTTGTGTGGTAAAGTCAAGTGGGTGGCAACATCAGAATAGGTCAGCTTATTTTAATCAAAATAGCTTTAGAAATTTTTCGAAAAAACGAAGCAATACAAAACACTTTTCATTCATGATTACAATACCCTGTATGATAAAGTAAAAAAGAAAAAAGTTTAATATAAACACTAGGAAAAGCAATTTTCGCGCGCACTCCTAACATTACTTTAATTGAACTAAAAAACAGACCTGTGATTGCTTTCGCTACCTGATGAAATAAATTTTTTTCAAATTAAAAGTTCTATAATCGATTTAGTTGTTAACTAGGATGGTCATTATCCGATATTCCACTGTATAGGATTGCCTATAGGGCAGTGTTTCCCAAAATGTGGGTCACGACCTGGCATCGGGCCGTAGAAAAATTTTGCCGAGACGCAAAAAAAAAAAAAAAATTGTAAAAATTAAAAAAAAAATCGAGTGGTTAATAAAAGTAGCTTATTTGTGCGACATATTTGCTACATTCAATGAATTTAATTTAAATTTGCAATGCTTTGGTTTAAATATTTTCAAAGTATCGGAAAAAGTTGTTGCAATAATTAAAAAAAATGACTCTGAAGAAACAACTACTTTCAAAAGGAAATTTTAAATCTTTTAAAACATTACATAAATTTATTGAAACCCATGCAAACCATGATGAAGGAGATTTATATCTATAAATACTATCACTTACAATTCATGAACATCTTTCGGAGATAATAAATAGTTTTAAAGACTACTTTCCGGATATTCTTTCAAATTATATGTGGATTAAAGATGCTTTTTCTGCCGAAAAGAAGAAATGTTTAATCTTAGTGAACAAGAAGTTAATAATTTAATTGAAATTTCATGCGACATCGATCTGAAAAAAGTGTTTGAAACTGTACCACTAATTAATTTTTGGTTGCGCTGTCAATGACTTTTGTCACCAATTATACGCGTGAAGCTGCGTTCTCAAGCTTGGTGTACTTAAAAAATAAATATTGAAACAGATTGGATGTCGAACCTAATTTGAGAATAAAATTAAACATTATTACCTCCTAATTTGAAATTGTTATGTGATGACAAACAACATCATCCTCCGCACTAAGGACAAAATATGTGGAAAGAAAGTTTAGTTCATTTACTAAAGTTTTAAATGAATATAATTGTTAATTTTTAAATTATTTATATCTATATATATAAAATTAAGGTTTTTTCTGTACATTGATCCAAATCGCGCCAAATTTTGGTTGCACATATTTCAAGCAAAGTTATGAATGAAAACACCCTCAACGAAATTCCTGCCTATCTGTCTGTATATTTGCGTGGTTTCAGCGAAAAGTTGCTCACGATTCACGTAAAAACGGCTGAAGGGATTATGAAATTTCATATTTGGATCAGATGTCTTCTAACTTACGTTTATAGCTACATAACGTTTTGATATTTTCACCCCAAAAGGGGGTTTGGGGAGCACACGAATGACAATTATCAAATAACTCCTAAACTATTAACGCTACGGCAAATTTTGTTATGAGCAAAGTTCTAAGGGGTGTGATTTCTGACAACTTTTGTTTAGAAAAATTCCCCCATCCAAAAAAAGCACCTAAAGGGGGGGGGGGTGAAAAAATATAAATTCTCGCCCTTGGAGCTAACCCAACAAAATTTTGTATACATAATCTGTGGGTCACTAGAAGGCTAGAAATGCAAAAACTGGGTGCGGAGGTTCTGTGCGGGGGTGGTATGCGGGTCCGGTGGTGGAATGGGGGTGGGTGAGGGAGTGAGGCGGAGTAGGGTGGGGGTGCAGGGGGTGGTGCGGGGTGTAGGGGCGCAGCCTCTTGGCCAGCAAGAGGGCCGCCGAAGGCGGGCCTTGCACCTAGTTTTCTTATACAATTATTTTGCAATTTTTGTGTATATAAACAAACAAATAACTTGATTTTTAGTAAAAAATAAAATTTGTGTTGTAAATAAATGTTTTTTTTTCATAAGGTGGCTCGCGAAAATTTTTAAAACCTCGTACCGGGCCGCGGTCAAAAAAGTTTGGGTAAAGCTGCTATAGGATATATCAAGGGGTGAACCGCGACTTAATATGCTGTACACCTACTTCCACTTGTACTTCCAAATATTTCCAAGTACCTACTTGCAAATATTTCCAAGTACCTATTTGCAAATATTTCCAAGTACATACTTCCAAATATTTCCAACTACTTCCAAAATACTTCCAAAGAGGTGTACACCTACTTCCAACGCGGATCACCCCTCGTGGTATATAAATAATACGTCTCTGTGTTGTTCTACTTACATTTTCTTAACAGGGGTTCGTCAATTATTTTATATTTCCTATATCAAGATAAAAAAAAAAAAAAAACGGGTGTCTTTTTTCTAATGACTTATGATAATATTAAATGAAAATGGCAAAACAAGTAAAAAACATTTCGTGGAAAGTGATAAGCGGCTGGCCGGCCTGGCTGCACTTGGCCTCCTCAGTCGTTCCCGTTAAGTGAGCGCGAGTGCACGGGTTACCTAGCCATGCCCTTTCTTCTTTCTCCAGGTAATAATTACTTTCATCTACTTTCTCTTTTAATATTATTATCTTCAGCTACCACTTTATGTTATCAATTCTTCATTAGATAATAATTTTAATAGATAATTTTTTTGATTTATTTATTCAAATGTTTTGGCTTCCAAGACAACAACTGAATAATTTTCAAGTTATTTCATCATTCGAATTGCAATTTTTTAAATTTATATTAATAATAAACTAGTGTGCACATCTCACAATATTTGTTTTCCTTCTTTTCTATACTATTTAATAAAAATTCAAAATTTTAAAAGATTTCAAATTAAAAATCAAAAACTAAATTATTTTATTTTATTTTTCTATGGATAACAATAGAGAAGAGATTGGTGCATTCTAATAAATAATTTAATGAAACTACTATCAAAATAAGCTGATATACCCTTCTCCTATATTTACATATTTAATAAAATAATTTATAATTATTTACTAAAGAACTCCCCTCTTAATTTTAGGCCTTTAATATAATAGAGATAATAATATCTCCTAATTATAAGACTATTTTATTAAAAATATCAACATCTTTAAATTTTTGTTTGAAAATATTTTTGAACCCCCCCCCCCCTATTATTGGTAACTATAAATTTCCCATAGTGAGTCATTTTCATAAGGTGCATAATATAATATGTGAAATTTCGTACAAATCGATTAAAGTGTCTAGGTTTTAGGACAGTGTTTCTCAATTTTTTTGGTTGACGGCACACTAAAAATATCTGGAATCATTTGTGATCATACCTAAATATAAAAAAAAGTAAAAATTGTATGAAAAAAATAAATAAATGAAGTAATTACAAATACTATTTCAAAGTTACAAAAACCATGCAATTTTAATTATTTGTCAAAAACGCTCGCGACACACAGGTTGATAAACAGTGGCTTTTAGAGTCCAAAATCTAAACAGTTCTCTGGATTTAAATTATACAAATTTTGCTAGAGAACAAACTTTCTAAGACAATTTTTATGAATTTAATTTTTAATTGAATGATAAAAATGAAGAAAAAAGTAAAACTATTTCGCGACCCAGAATATTCGCCAGTTAGAACAAGTATTTTTTTTCACAATATTGTCTGAATTTTTTCGATTAAATATTTGTTCTCTCTATAACGAGTATAAAGTTGATCTAAAAGCAAAAGGCCATTCCTAGAATAATAGAAATTAAATATTGAATAATTAAAAGGGTCTTGACTTGGATTTCTTTCGATATAAAAGAAGAAATTAGATAATTCTATCCATTCCCTTTTTAGTTCTTTTCTAGGATTCTAATGAAATAATCGCCCCCGCATATTTATTAATTAAGAAAAAAAGTGAACAATTTTCCAAGACTCGGGTCGCTAGATATGGCGTAGTATTTAATAATAAACTTAAATATAAATTGTTTATTAATGCCTATATTATGACTTCTCATTATAATCTAAATAAATTTTTTTCTTTTTGCATTTTTGAATCGAGACTTTTAAAGCTAGACCACTATTTTCAACTTTTTTGGTTGACGGCATACTAAAAATATCTGGAATCATTTGCTGCACACCTAAATAAAAAAAATGTAAAAGTGCCTAGCGGCACATTTGACAATCGCATGCGGCACACAGGATGAGAAACACTGGTCTAGGATGACTTACCTATATTGATAGTTCTATTTTTTTGAACCCCACCAATTTTGGACCCGAAAAAAATAATAACTCTCTTTATTATATTAGATTTATTTTATAATATACTAGCTGCAAGGCCCGCCTTCCCATCCACCATACCCACCAAAACCCACACAGCATCCCCACCTCCCTCACTATGTACCCGTGCCCAACCCCGGCCCCCCCACCAATACCCCAACACTCCACCCCGCACTCAACCCACCTCAGCCCCCACCTTCGTACCAGCCCACTACACCTCTGAACCCCCAACCGAACCCCCCACTTCACCAACCCTACAGAGGCCCACAGATTGGGTATACAAAATTTGGTTGAGTTTGGTCCAAGAGCAAGAATTTTCATTTTTTGACCCTCCCCCCCATTTTGGGTGATTAGTTTTTGGATTTCTAGCTCTCTAGAGGCCCACAGACTATGTATACAAAATTTGGTTGAGTTTGCCCCAAGAGCAAGAATTTACATTTTTTCACCTCCTCCCTCCCTTTTTGGGTGGTTTTTTGGGGGAATTTTTTAAAATAAATGTTATCAGAAATCACATCCCCTACAACTTTGCTCATTATAAAATTTGCCGTAGAGTTAATAGTTTAGTAGTTATTTGATGATTTTCATTAGTGCGGCCCCCCAAACCCCCTTTTGGGGTCAAAATATCAAACTTTATATATCTATAAACGTAAGTTAGAAGACATCAAATCCAAATATGACATTTCATAATAATCCCTTCAGCCGTTTTTACGTGAATCGTGAGCAACTTTTCGGGTGTTTTCGTTCATAAGTTTTCTTGAAACGCGTTCAACCAAAATTTGGCGTGATTTGGAGCAATGTACAGCCAAAACCTTAATTTTATATATATATATATATATATAAATTTCATTTTTCTTTTTTTTTAGTTTGATAATCTTATAATTTTGGGTTTGATTTCAAGTAAAATCTAATCATCTCTTAATCTAAATTCACCAAAATTACATATGAAATTTTATTTTGATATTCACAGTAATTTTTGAGCTAAAGCGTACACAAAATTTGGCCACTTAGGTACTAACAGACATTATGACAAAACAATTAATAATCTAGTAAAATATAATTTTTTCGATGTTCACTCATTAGGGTTATGTTGTAAACAAAATCGCTATGGTTTCGCTCAATTTTTTAATCAAAATAGTTTCAGCCGTTTTTGAGATATTTAAAAAAACGAAGCAAAAATGCCACTTTTTTCGTGCAGGATTATTATACTTGATGACTATACTCCTGTATGCTAAAGTAAAAAAGTAAAAAGTTTAATACAATCACTCGGAAATAGTGATATTTACTCGCACACTCCTAAAAAGACTATAATTGAACCAAAACAGGCCTGTGATTGCTTTCGCTACCCGAAATGATTTTTTTGCAAATTAAAAGCTTGTTAATGGATTTAGTCGTTAGCTAGGGCGTTCGTTAGCCGATATTCCATTCTATAGCATAGCCTATAGGGTATATAAATGATACGTCTCTGAGACTTACTGGTTGCATAACTTCAGGGGGAAAGTAACTAATCAAAAATTGTATATATATTAATTTTTTTTTTATATAATGATATTGATTCAAGAAGAAGTTGCACCAAGAAGGTACAACCTCTGTAGTCCGTGGTGGACCCTTGTATCGTGACGATAAGAAGAGATTTAGGGATTGGGTAGGAGTCAAAGGAATCTGTGGATGCTGGTCTTGAATGATTGAAGGTTATAATTTGCTGGAAAGAAGGTCGGGGGAAGAGAGTTCCAGTCTCTATATGTCATAGGGATAAATGAATTGGCGAATGCGTTTGTTCGATTAGTATCCAGTTTAAGCGCGTAGGGGTGTTGAATCTTAGAAAATCGTGTATTTCGCGCAAATGAAGCCCTTGGTGGGATTATCGATTTTATTTCGTCAGAACAAAAGCCATTTTTTTATTAAATTAGTTTCAGCCGTTTTTGCCATTTTTCAAAAAAAAGCACGTTTCATGCATGATTACAATACTTGACCATACACTGTATGGTAAAGTAAAAAATAATATTTTGAATCTTAAAAAATCTACCAAAATATTTTTTTTTATACAAAATTACAATTCAAGAGACTAATTATATTAAGAGCCCAATATCTCATTCTATAAAGCATAAGCACAGACACCTTAAGCTCAGTTAGTTAGAGTACAGCAGTCTATATACTGGAGAAACAGATTAAAACCATGCTGAGAACAGAACATGGTTGGTCGTCACTTTTTACTTTCACTTATATCTATATCATTATATGATATTAGATTTATTTTGAAAGAATTTCAATAATGCTAAAGTCGGAGCCCAACAGATTTAATTGACTAGATTACTAGATTGCTCGAAATATATTGAATATTGTAGGTGCTAACTTATGTCTTATAATATTTTCATTCAAGATAAGCACGAATTAAAGAAAAAGAAATAATTAAGCTCTAATCTTTAACTCGATCTGACAGAAATGTAATAAATCGCATTAATAGGATAATAAAAAAGGGGAAAAAATAACGAATAAATGGATGAAGCCGTTGAGATTAACATGTCACGTGGAAAAATAAATGAGTTAAGAAAAGAAATAAATGGTTCATTTCAGGTGTAAAGACAATGCTATTCAATGTCCAATCCAGGAAATTAATTGATAAAATTTTTAATTATCAATTTTAATATTTATTGGACAATAATATTCAACACAATATTGGCCAGCTTCTCTGCCTATAGGTACTGGTACTCTTAATGAGTATTGTCATTGAGAGTTACAAAGTCTGTTCTCAGACCTTCTTAATCGGATCCGATGGTATGCAGTCAACACGATTGCGATGGGGAAGATTTTAAAAATGTCAACACTATATGGTGCTTGAAGAGAGTCACTTAAGAACAAGCCGCGTCACATACTCCTTAACTTCGGTGATTCTTTGAGAACCGGTGCTTTGAACAACATAAAACCGTCGACAAGTCAAATTAGTGGGCAAAAACAAGAATCTTACAGGTTTTTGGATTTTAATTTTTATATAATCCTATTTTGTGAATAAATCAATAAACAGGTACTATTAAAAAGCTATTATGATGGAATTACTTCTTACAATCTAAAGACAATATTCTTCCTCAAAGCCATTTTAATAGGCGCCAAAGTAAACTAACTCATTTCTTTTTTATCCCCCCCTCCCATTATGAGACTTTTAGACCCTGGAGCTGCCTTCCTTCTTCTCCCATTCTGAGTCTTATAATTTTGGCCTTACAAGTACCTAAATATATTGTTTTCAAATTGTTTTGTGTTATCCTAATTTAACTTTAACTTTTGTAAAAATACACAAGCAATTCATAAATCTTTTTAAAAGTATTGAGTATTTTAATCTTATTTTCCCCATCAGAGAATATTTGACCCACTTTTCTCTTCTTCGATGTACGTATTTTTTTTTTCGTTTTAAGAAATTGTTTGAAATATGCAGAAAAATCATGTCGTCATTCCTACGACCACAATAACTCAAAAATTGAAGATCATAGACAGTTCACTCTCGTGTCAAAATGTTTATATTTCCAAAACGAAGAACTTGGCATTCTTGTCTTAGAACATCCGCTTCAAAAATGCGTAAAATGAGGAAAAACCCGAATTGTTATATAGGGATCTCAAATAATTTTAGTCAATGAGCTGAAATTTGTTACGCAAAATATATTAACAAACTGTACCTTTGTAACAAGTTTCAACTTTCTAGCTTAATAAACCGTTCGTTGACAAAAAATAGTCAAACCGCTAAAATTTGAGGAAACTGTTCCGTTAAAAAATGTTTTTTCTTCAATTCAAAATCTAGATTCTCTAAGAAAAAATAAATTTAATGTTGTTATGGGTTCTTTACCCTATATTTCCAATGGGGCCTAAGTGGCTGAGCGTGCTAACGCTACCGCTTAGGCATCGTGTCTGGATGAAGATGCCTGAGTGTGAAGCCCAAGTCCAGGCCTCTATCGAGGCCAAATAAAAATTTGACCACCTAAGTTCTAGCTCCTCCCTGACACTACTAACTCATGATAAAATTATCAGTCTATTTATCCACTAACTAAACGAAATTTGTAAACAACCAAAATCACTTTGCGGTTAAAAAAGACCAATCAAATCAATTCAAGACAATTTGTTTATCCCTATAAGTCCTAAAAATTATGATCCTCTTTCTGCTCTCATTTTTGAATCCCATAACAACTTGCTGCACAAATTCTTACATCTCACAATATAAGCCCAAAATATACCTATTTATAGTATTAAGTCTTTATCTATCATGCAAAATCACTTTTATTACAAACCCCTTTCATAAAAAATCTAAAATCAATTTTTAAACATTCCCACAGAAGTTAGTTAACTTAACTTTTAACTTTGTTCAAGATGGACCAAATAACTATTCTTTGCAATTAGTCTGGAGTCTCTCTTCAAGGGGTAATTACATATAAAAGAGAGGATAAAATAAAAGTTTGTTAACTTGCCAACGAAATCTAAAAGATCTACTTAATTTTAGTTAAAATAATTTCCTTCAGCTTGAACAAATATTGGAAAGTTTCGTGCAGTTGATTACTTCCTCAACATTTCGTGTGCCTTATTAATATAAATGTTCAATTAAATGTTGTTAAACATCCTTCGATAAATTAACCGCTAATATAGAATTATTATAGTAAAGGATTACAAGCTGTTGCGATTTGCTAATCCGCTTTTGAGTACGTGTGTAACGAAATGTTTTCGTTATTTTTGACAGAGCGAACAAGCGCTGTTTGACGAGATCAACCTGTTCTGTTCCCGTCGAATGTTTTTGTTTTCACAGGACGAACACGTGTCTCGATGAGGCAAGTGGCTGCAAACCAAAGTTCGATGATCTTTTAAGCGCCACATTTATCGATGTTAAAGTAAAGTTTTAGAAATTATTTCATAGAATTATGTTATATTATTATAACATACACATAAAGATATGAATTGAACGTGTTATTAAAATGTTTTTGAAAAATCACTCATTCATTTCAAACTGCACTAATATGTAGAAAACAAATTTTCATCAGTAAGTTAGGGATTGGGTAGGAGTCGAAGGTATCTGTGGATGCTGGTCTTGAAAGATTGAAGGTTATAATTTGCTGGAAAGGGTGGGAAAGAGTTACAGTCTCTAGAATTCATAGGGATAAATGAATTGGCGAATGCATTTGTTTGATTAGTATCCAGTTTAAGCGCTTAGGGGTGTTGAATCTTAGAAAATCGTGTATTTCGCCCAAATGAAGCCTTTGGTGGGATTATCGATTTTATTTCATCAGAACAAAAGCCATGGTAATATCTATAAAAAAGGGAAAGGGCGGAGACAGATCTACGATGGGCTATGGAGTCGAGAGTGTCAGTTAATGTAGGATCGCTTATCAGTCTGATAGCCCGCCTCTGAATTGCATCTAAGTTATTAAGAGAATGCTTGGAGGCCCCTCTCCACAAATGCGACCAATATTCAAGGCAGGGCCGAATTTGAGCCTTGTATAATATAAGGAGTTGAGTAGGGGTGAAAAAGCGTTTGGTTTGGAAAATAAAGCCAAGCTTACATGCTGCAGCTTTTGCTACTGAAATAATATGGTCATTCCATGAAAGGTCAGAAATGCGGTTATTTAATCCCCATGTGTAGATGTGAGACCTAGACTATTGGAGAGGTAGATAGAACCCTGGAGGTTTTCGAAATATGACGGTATAGAAATATGTTTGGCCCAAAATGTCAAAATGTACATCCTCAACAACTTTTCTTCGAATGGAATTTGTCATAACCAATTTAGGAATTATTAGATTGATTAGTTCTAGGGGTGCGGACATACAGACACAGGCACACATACCCTTTAGTAGTATGTGATAGAGATTAGAAGAATTTTTCTCTTTGGAGAGAAAGTCTTGTAAAACTTTAATTGAGAAATGATGGAAGACAGCCCAAGAATATTGAAAAAATACAATTCCGAATAAAAAAATTTATTCGAAAGTCGTTTTTTTCCTCTTAAAAACCGATGTTTTGGAAGATCTTCCCTCCTTCTTCTAGGTTTAAAAGTTCTTAGAAATGGATTAGTCCAAAGATTCTCGAATCATCTTTTATTTATTCCTTTTTTGTAAATGACTATTTAAATAGTTCACAGCGAGAACTCGTCTAGACTTGTCTTTGACATGCTTGGAAAAATCATTCATTTTAATTGCCCTTTGAATCTATGCTACAATTTTATTTCATTTCGAGAACCAATTTACTTTTCAAAACAAAAAAAATTTCTTATAGAAATATTTGAAATAACGGATAATATTTTGAAAATTTAAAGATCCTTCTGAAATTTTGGAGTCGATATAATATATTTATTTATGAAAATACTTTAAATGTTTGAAATTTTAGCCGCATCCACAGCATTCATGGACCGCACCCCACCGCTTTATACTTAATTATAATTTTCTTAGTGTAATATATACTTGGTTATTTATTTATCATTAAAAACAAATATTAGCAGGCTGATCTGGTTGCATAGCTGCAGGCGACAGCGTTGCAGCGGGAATTTGATTAGATTTATATAATTAAATAATTCCACCTCTCTTTTTATAAATTATTTTGTGATAATGATTTCAAACGATTAAGATTTTTCTTGCTTATCTTTCCTTCGAATCTAAAACATTTCTATTTTTTTGATATCTACCAATATTTTTGACTCTAAATGAATATTTGTAAAATTCCAGACTCCCTTAATTTTCTTTTTCTGAATGTGAAATTTATCGACTATAATATATATATTTTGCTTGATTTATCTAACTTGGTCCTCGTTTTATCAATCGTCTTGGTAGAATCATGCAATCAAATTTTCACTTATTCCCCTGACATAAAATAACATTATATTATTTCATCGATTGCCAGAATTCATACAGAAAATATAATTTAGACTTTAAAAAATGTAAATATTAAATATTAATATCTCAAAGGTTACGAAATCTGGTATAAGACAGAAAAGAGTGTTAGTTTCTCTGTTTAATACTTGTAGGCTAGGGCTTTTTAAACATTTTTGATTTCGGACCCCATTTTGACTGAGAAGTCATTGTTGCCCTATGTTTCGCTACACCAAAATTTAGTTTCGCCACCCCAAATGGGGTCGCGACCCACAGTTTATGAAACCCTGCTCTAGGCTGTTTTCCTCCTACCCTAAAATGCAAATTTGAAAGCGTAGAATGTATAAAATAAAATAGAATTACAAAAAAGTTTCTAAAAAACATTTTTCAGAGCACAAACATTTCCATATTCAGACGACCTAAAACAATAGCGTGGACACTTTTAGGTTGAAATTTAATGGAAATTTCATGGAAACTGAAGAAACATTTATCTATACTTTTTTATCTTTGAAATTTGCATTTTATGTTGCGTGAAAAACAGCATAGAATATTAGGCAGAGAAAACAAGTCTCTTGACTTAATAATATTTTCTAAGCAGTGAGATTTCTTGTTAATGTTTACTAGAAAATCATAAGATGGTGTCATCTATTAAATCCGATGGAATGGAATATTTTTAATTATATGTCAGAGGGGTTGTTTTTCACCCCCTCGGGAATCGAACCCGAGTGCCAGTAACAGCAATCCGGGCCACCTGGCTCACCTGCGGGATACGAACCTCTCTGATATATGCAAACGCGTAAAATATTTTACTCAAAGATTGTTATCTTAATTTGTAAAATTTCGCGATATAGGGATTCTAAATTTAAACATATAGCCATGCCATATAATTTAAATAAAGGTGGTTGAGTGTTTCGAACTTTGAAGAAATTCAAAATTCGAAGGGTAATGGAATGACTTTTCCTAATTTAATATGAAAGATATTAATTTGCCGATGGTAATAGATTCAAATTTACTAGAAAATCATAAGATGGTGTCATCTATTAAATCCGATGGAATGTGAATATTTTTAATTATATGTCAGAGGGGTTGTTTTTCACCCTCGGGAATCGAACCCGAGTGCCAGTAACAGCAATCAGGCCACCACCAAATTAGGAAAAGTCATTCCATTGCCCTTCGAATTTTGAATTTCTTCAAAATTCGAAACACTCAACCACCTTTATTTAAATTATATGGCATGGCTATATGTTTAAATTTAGAATCACTATATCGCGAAATTTTACAAATTAAGATAACAATCTTTGAGTAAAATATTTTACGCGTTTGCATATGTCAGAGAGGTTCGTATCCCGCAGGTGAGCCAGGTGGCCCGGATTGCCGTTACTGGCACTCGGGTTCGATTCCCGAGGGGGTGAAAACAGCCCCTCTGACATATAATTAAAAATATTCCATTCCATCGGATTTGATAGATGACACCATCTTATGATTTTCTAGTAAATTTGAATCTATTACCATCGGCAAATTAATATCTTTCATGTTAATGTTTACATTATATTTTATTTTCTTATATTAATTTCTAAAATCGATCGCAATATATTTTTATCTTTCATTAAAACAGTATCAATAACAGTGATGAAGTTTCCATAATCTATATATCTTACAATACAAGCAACCTACTGAATTCTTTGATTTGTACATCCCTAAATAGAAACTTAATCAAATCAATCAAAAACTTTTATTCTTTATTTTGTTATCGTTGATAGAATTGAATCATTAGCGATAAATCTCTCAACTGTTTTTACATTAACTTCGCGAAATCTGGAATTTAGCCAATACAGAATTTACGTTAAGAATAGAAATTAAATAAAAGCTGTCAAGTGCGTCAATTTATTTCCTAACTTTACTGCTAATGCTAGAAATATGTATGTGGTACACACAGCTACTTCTGTTTTTATTTCCCTTTTTCAACGCTTTTGATTGTCTTTTCCTACTTATCTTGTATTTTTCTCCTGGTGGTGGTAAAGGTATAACCTACTTTTGTGAATGGAGCATCCGCCTTATGGGGAAAGATAGATTACGCTGATGATCAAATGATTAAGGAAATGTGTCAGGAGAGCTCTTAAAGCTAAAAATAATACAGTTATCTACACGATTGTGAACATAAGAACAAATATTTTCTACATAAATTCTTACCTCTTGACCAGAAATTGAACCCGGACCCTTACATTCCGTTAACAGAAGTACTAGTAGATGATCTAAAAAAATTTACATCAAATACCATATTTTTTTGCAAATTCTAAGTAGCTATCAATTCTTTGTCCCGGGCACTTTCAGCTCAGTCGATTTTTATTCATTTTTAGTGAATCATTTAAGGTAGTTGTTCCGCCAAATGGGTTTTCTTAGGATTGTTTTGAAATTTAGACAGATTATTATTTAAATACTTCTGCATCGATTGGTGGCAAAACGAAATTTATGAACAATATAGATCCGGAGAGATTAAATTACAAAGATAGAGTTTTCCAGACGCTTTTACATTGCACTATACGGGATATCGGAAAATTTACATACATATTTAATTATAATTAAGAAACCCTTCTTACCATTTTTATAAAAAATTAAACTAACATTAAAGCATAACAAATACATATTTTAAAACAATTTTGATTCATAATTACAACACAGTTTCTGAGATAATAATAAATAAATAATTAAAAATGTATAAAAAAAAAATTACACTAAAAACAATTTGGCAACAGCGTATTTATTTAACCAGCGAAAGATGTATAAAGCGCGCATGCGCTAGATTTTTTCAAAATTATAATCAGGGCCGGATAAAGGGCGATTGGAGCGATTGGGCCCAATCGGGCCCCGCATTTGAAAGGGCCCCGCGTTACCATCAAAATGAACAAATTTTTTTTTGAAATTTAAAGCAAATTCCTTTTGACGATAATGGATAAATTATGAATTATTCAAATAATTAAAAATATATTTATTTTAAGTTCGCATTGCTGGATGAAATTTATTAATGTGTTTATTATTATATATTACATACTTATAATATAGAAAACTGATACCCATAAAAGTTCATGTCAAATGGATTGAATTTGAATCGTTTTGAACAATTAAAAAATCATAATGAATTATTTGGGTTTCTGGGAAAATTTCAAAATATGGAAAAAGAAGTAATTCAAAAACATGCAGCTGAATTAGAAATTTCTCTAACAGATTCTAAGTTAACAGAAAATGATGTACCAAATGTGAAAGAAGCTGATATAGACGGAAAAATGTTAGTTGAAGAAATGGAAGCTTTGAAATCTATTTTTCCTTCAGAATTTTTTGAAAATCCGTTTAAAATGTTCAAATTTTTATCGGATAATGATAGAGCAACGGCATTTCCAAACTTGTTTATTGCTCTCCGAATAATCTTAACAATTCCAGTAAGCGTTGCTTCTGGAGAGAGATCATTTTCCAGGCTAAAACTAATAAAAAACTATCTGAGATCGACAATGAATCAGGATAGATTAAATAGTTTAGCAATTATGTCGATTGAAAGTGAAGACGCAAGGAAATTAGATTTTCAAACAATTTTAGAAGAATTTACAGAACAAAAACTTAGAAATATGTAAATTCATGTATTCATATTCGGTGATGTAAATTTATATTCAATAAATGTTTTTCTATTTTGAACATTTTTATTTTTTAATTTATGTAGAAGTTTACCTATCTGATGATCCATGACATTTGACATATTTTATATATATATATATACATATATGTATATATATATATATATATATATATACTAATTTAATTTATTTAAATATTTAATATATGAGAGGGCCCCGCAAAAAAAAATCCAATCGGGCCCCGCACCTATTCGATCCGGGCCTGATTATAATTTTCATAAGGTGCAACGTAGGCGTTGATTTCATTTGTTAAAAAATAACAAAAAATTTTTTATAGAAATTTTTTAACTTTTAAAATGTATTTTATCTGTCATTTTAATATAAAAATATTCAATCTCTTACATTGGTGCCAGATTTGTCAAACGAGCACGGGATTGGCTAGAATCGGTACATAAACAGCAAAAAGTTTTGAGCCTATGAATTATGAATCATTATAGACAATATATATATATATATATTTGCTAGTATTGTCGCAAAACAACTACCTTAAAAACAAAACAAGACCCTATTAGGATGGCTACATTGTTGTCTACCTGTCAGAGCATGTTATTTTTAAGATTTAGAAACATAAAAAAGTAGGAGAAGTGGAGTGATGTAGAAAAGAAAAGTGGATCAGGAAATACTAGATTAGAATATTTTCTACAGAAAATAAATAGTATGAGATGTGAGACTTTTAGAGAAGTGAAAGAGTTGGCATGGATAGAGTCGAATGGATGCGGGTATTTGCGTCAAACTATCTTAGGACTGAATTCTCTGAAATAATGTGCACTTAAGTATCAGCAGCTACAAAATTTAAATTCCTTTAAAATAAACCCTCTGAATCCTAAATATTGTTCCCATGAGATATAAGTCTAAAATATGGGTTTATGAAATTTTCATTTTCTTTTGATAAAATTAATCATTGATTTATTACTCCGCCCGCGGCAACTACAGGGTGGTCCCGAATTCATGGTACAAACGTTAATGGTAGGTACAGGACATTGTAACAATGAGTTATTGTATAGGAATGTATAGTGTAATAAGTATATGTAATATGTATATGTATGTATAGTGTAATAGTAATATAGTGTATAATGTATGTATAATGTATAGCCGTTATTTCCCCTGTTTACGCCTCACCGCGTCACTTGCGACTATACATTCCTCTACATTAACTCATTGTTACAATGTCCTGTACCTACCATTAACGTTTGTACCATGAATTCGGGACCACCCTGTATATAACCATATATGGTATATTCCATTTGTATTTTTCGATTTTCAGGAACATATTCTGTAGTTT
The DNA here is from genome assembly GCA_024734495.1 of Forficula auricularia. Taxonomy (NCBI): domain Eukaryota; kingdom Metazoa; phylum Arthropoda; class Insecta; order Dermaptera; family Forficulidae; genus Forficula; species Forficula auricularia. The sequence goes on along the minus strand of JALMQS010000225.1, from coordinate 15,596,734 downwards.
ATGAATTATTAACTAATTTCAGGAGTGAATAACAAAATTTCTGGGATATTTCTCTTCTTTTCGCAACCTTACATGTAGGTTTTATTTTTATTTTATTATTTTGGATTTTGTGGGGGGGGGGGTAATTTTCTCTACTTATTTCCCCTTTTCATTTTAGAGGTTAAGAGTAGTAAAGTTTTCGCGATTTATTTTCACTTTTATTAATCCCCCAAACTCTACAACATTGCCAAATTTTAGCATCCTAAGGTCATTAATTATTTAACAATGATGAAAATTTACTCTACAATCTTCTCCCCTTCATTTTAGGAATTAAAAGAGATAAAATTTTGGGTTTTGGAATTTTTCCTTCATTTGTATTCCAAACTCTACCAGCATGTGAAATTTGAATGATTAGAAGTATCCAATAGATTTTGTGGCAAAATTAGATAATTTCTTAGGTCCATATCTCAGAATCTATTTATTATATATTATTGAAATTTGGTACTCTCTACAAGATCTATTACATAATTAGGTACATGTGTATAGTTTCAGCTCAAATGAGTTCTGAGCTGCATGATGGTCAAAAGTGGCTCGAAATTGTTCGTATAAATAGCGTACCACGTGTGTACTGCTCGAATTTAGCTGCGTACTCTGTGCATTTTGATAATCATTATTACTGAGATATAAAACACTTCTTGGTATATTAGTACGCTCTTCGTTAAGCTCAGAATTTTCATTTCAGCTTATATAAAATTTTCATTATTTTCTAGCTAATTTTTCATTTTTTTATTTTTTTAGTATCCATTTTTGTTTGACTGACAAAATGAGGGAAGCGTGCTATTGCGTTGGTCGTAAATTTTGGGGGATAAGTTACGAAGAAAAAGTACAAGGCTCTTCGGTAATGCAGGGATCTTTCGAGATCCATAGGGGCCGCATCTTCTTGGTGCCTATATATTCTTGCATTCGATTGCATTAAAAAAAAAAGAAGTCGGGATTCGCCTAAACAGATAAACTCTCTTAAAACTCCAAACATCGAAATCTCTGGCAGAAATAGTATAGAAAAATCAACCCTGCATTGCGAGACGAATTCTAAGAAGATTTTTAATTAAATTCAGAAAAGTCAGGGCTTGAAAGCCGGTGGGGCAGAGCCCCTCTCCCCCATGCCCTTGGCCTGACTTTTAAATGATTTTCAAAATGTTTTATTTAATAAAAATATAGTTAAGTATTCTCTGTAGGGCTAAAAAAAATCCCTTTTTGCCTCAAGGGAAATATATCTACGCTAATGTTATTTCTTGATATCAAAAATATCTTAAATTTAATATTCTAGTAACTATATCTATAATTAAATTGTATATTTTAAAAATTATCTTCTTTGAACTGAAAATATCAAATTTTAAATATATCTATTCCTCTTTTTAGCTTTTAAGAAAAAATAATAAAATGAAATTTTAAAAGTAATTTAATCAGCATAGATTTGTAAATAATTAAAAAACTTGAGCTTGAGAGCTTAAATTCGTTTTAAGGGAAAGTAAAAACTACTGGACCAATTAGAACATTTCTTAATTTTTTCATTTTTATGCAAATATTATTTGAAACAATATCATTGTTATAATTTAATATTTGTTATACTATAAATTAATTACTAATGTTTCCTGTATGAAGAGATAAATTTCGACATGTGAATTTCTTTTTGGATTGGATTCGATTCTTTTATCTCTTTTTATTCTTGTCGCTTCCACTTGAAATCGAATCGGAATTAACACTGGCGTAGAGCCAGGCTTTCTTTCCGCAAACCAGAGAGCGAACAACACCTGCGAAACATTCCCACCCGAACAATCCAAACTGTTGTTTTGGAAGTTGTTGCCGGCCACTCTTTTATCTCTTAAATGTCAAAATTCTCGCTTTTGTTTGTATTTTATGTATTGATCAGTTTGTTGCAATTTACGAGCGAAAAGAATCATCTGTCCTTCTTATCCTCTGTCCTCTCGAAAATAAGAAGATTCTTAATTGCAAAATAATTACAATTGTGATTTCATGGATCACTAAATTCCTGAATAATTTCATCGGAATTATTTATTGATGATAGAAACCATCTGGTAGCTGCTGTTCACATTCACTTTTATATTCTCTTCGAGATTAGATCGTTTTAATTCTGCAATAAAACTTGATTAAATACATTGCTGAGAATAGAAGGTTAGTGTAGTGTTTGAATATAGTCCTGATTTTTTTTTTTTTTTTTTTTTTAATGATTTTGATGTGAGAAGGAGATACACCAGAAGGTGCATCCCCTAAAGGCCTGTATGGGATGACCTCTCCATCTTGAAAAGAACAGAGTAGAAGGAAAGAAGCCGGGATCACAAACTAAATCTCAGAAAGTCAGATACAATCCAATTTACTAAGTTTTTTTAAGGGCTTCGAGCAGTGGTGAATTCTCCGTGAGATAAATTAGGTTAAATTTATCTCCCACTTAATTTTTTTTCCAGACCCTATACTTACAGAAAAAAGTCTGGGTATAGCCGGGAATCGAACACGTGACGTCCGGGTTGCCAGCCAGACATGCTGACCACTACACCAGGGAGGCGGTCAGGTGTAAGCAAATGAGTAGAATAGACATGTAATGACGTATAATTTTCTATTTTTTTATGATATTGATGCATGAAGGTGTTACCCCAAGAAGGTACAACAGCTATAAATCAATATTAACTCTCGAATTGTGAAAAGAAGAGGAAGAAAATTGTAAAGTTTGAGATTGAATGTACCTTGGATTTGGGTCTTAAATGATTGAGGGCTAAATATTACAAAGGGACAAAGGCGGTAAGGAAGTTCCAATCTTAGGGTTAGACAAGTTAGCGAATGCATTTCTTCTACTAGTAGATTTGAGCGAGAAAATATGTGGAATGTTTGAAAATTTAGTACGATTCAAGACTTTCTTCAGAATAAATAGAAGTATCTATGATAAAGGGAAATTGCGGAGATGGTTCTACAATGATCTAAAGAGTTGTGTGAGCTAGATAAGGCTGAATCTGCAATTGGAAAATTATAGCTATAGATATTTTTTTGAAAAAGAAACAAACAAAGAATATTCTTTTAGGACATCTAAAATGTCATCTACTTTTATTGTTGGCAATAAAACATTTCAAACCGAACTCTCACTTTATAGCGCACTGGTCGAAAGCATTAGTCTGTCTTGTTACTTGTTACAGTTCCTCTTTTAATGGGAAAACTTTTAAGTAATCTGAGTCGACAGGAAGTAAATTGGTGTCTGGGCGATACGACATTCACTCACCTTTTCTTGTTTAATTAAAATTCAACATTTTTATAACATTTCAAATGAGAAATCAGAGATATCTATACAAAATGAAAGTTACAGGGAAAGAAGAAAATTTCAGGGGAATTCCAATGGCTTACTTATTATCTCCTGGAAAGTTATTATTTTCTATCCATCCCTCTTTTTCACCTCTAACTTAACGCTATTTTGACTCTCCCTATCAAAATTTGATCAAATTTTAGAGAATGTTTTCTTACAGCATTTTGTATCAAATTAAGTGACTTTTTAAATAAAAATCGTTAACCCCATTTGGCTCTCTTTATCAAAATTTCACTCAATTTTTGAGATAGCTATGACAACATGTAGAATCAAATTAATATATTTTTTCATCAAAAATTCTTATATTGTAGAACATTTTTTTGCTTTTTGATTATTCAATATAATTTTATTTCTTATTAAAAAAGGGATCAAGTTATGCCCATAATAGTGTCTCTGTCTCTTTACGGAAAAAACCTTTTATAAAATGAGTGGAAAACCAAATTATAAGCTCGAATTGTTAGTTGACTGCTCATATAGTCTAGTAGAGACAGATTTCAACATTAAGGTAGTAGGATTCACAACTATGCTTTATTTTTTATTATACAAAAACTAAACTGCCTCAAACTAATTTGAGAAAATCAATTCATTTTTCGAATTTTATTAACGAATTTTTAACCTCCAAATTTATAATCACACTATTAAAGGGCATTTGTGCCTGCTTCTGTAACTACCTACCTACCTACCTATGTCCCCCCCCCCAGGGGTTGCAAGGCGGGATCCAGGTGAAAGATGGAGGTCCAGGGGGCTACTAAAGGGCATTTGTTCCTGTGTCTGTATCTATATCATCACATACTATTAAAGGGCATTTGTCCCTCTCTCTGTATGTACCTATGTTTGTATGTCCCCCCCAGGGACGGGGGTTGGGGTCCAAGGGGCTACTAAGAGGAATTTGTGCCTAAGTCTGTACCTATATATATACCTATTTGGGGTTGGGAGGTGGGGTCCAGGGGTGAGGTTTGGGACCCAGGGAATAGGATGAGGGGAATAGTCCAGGGGATGCGGGGTCCATGGGTGGGAGTCCAGGGCTTAGGTTTACTGGGTTGGAGGGTGATAAGAGGCGGGGGTGAAGTTCCGGGGCTGGGGAGAGGGTCCGTGGGATGGAGAGTGGTTGGAGATGGAGGAGAGGGAGTGTTTAAGTGACGAGGGGTTCAGGGGGCGAAGCTCCTTGGCTAGCAAGAGGTCCACGGAGGGCGTGCCTTGCAGCTAGTATATAACTATTTTTATACTTTGAATACCAATAATAAACACAGGAGCCGATTTTCTACTTTTTTTTATAATTAATTTTTATTCACTATGCTCAGCAGCCGTACCTACTTAAAACATGATTTTTTGAAAAATTTATACAAAATAATTTAATTTTTGAATAGTTTAGTTTTATTTATTATTATTATTATTATTTTTGACCATGATAAGAGCAGCCGAAGAGTGACTCTCAGGGGGATTCATGAGTAATTAAGTAAAGAGAGGCAAATATAAATTTTGCACAGAGCAGCGGATGAGATCCTGCTCCCTCGGGAAAAATAGTCTCAGTGAATGGTTTTCGTCTTATTATTCTGATCTATCGCTTTAGTTTGTTGACATGTCCACCCGGGACAGATCATTTCGGATATGCCTGCCACGTGCCGACCAAACAGATGGAACTTTGTGGCTTCTTCACTCGAGAGTGCTTGTTGAAATTGTTTTCTGGTCTAGATGTAAAATTTAAATTATTCATCTCAACTTTTATAAGTATTGTCTCTCTTAATGCATTTTCATTTTTACTATGATGTAATTGTATATGTTCGTAATTTTTCGAAAACAGCGATTTACATTTGTAAGAAAGATTAATATTTTAAGAAAAAGCTCGCTAAAAAAAATAGTAAATATTTTTTTCTTTTTAATTTTTCGTTAAAATTAAATTATCATTTAAAATGGACTACTGGTTGGAACTTTTTTAATTAATAGCAGTACATTAAGCAAATTTTGATCGCCTGTGCTCAGTTAAGCATGCTCACGTTTCTCATTAAACATCTTTTCATATTATATTGATTTTAATAATAATAGTACTTTAGTACCTACATGTAACTCTGGAAAATAGTAAAATAGAGTAGTAACATCACAAACTCCTGTCATCTCACTTGATGTCTGACCAAATAATTATAATAAGATAATAGAAGATTATCTGGATTTAGGCAACTTTAATTAACCAAGAACTCACACCTAAGAACTAACCATGACACATTCTCCTAGATAGCACACTTGCTCTAGAAGAGTGTTCCGCAAAGTGTGTGCCACAGCACACTGGTGTACCGTGGTCATCAGTTGGTGTGCCGTGGAAAAATGTCAAGTTTTGTAAATAGCTGAGAGTTATACGAACAGCAAGAGATGAGAGCAGCCTACGATTGCTCCAAATTTTGATCGCCTGTGCTCAGTTAAGCATGCTCACGTTTCTCATTAAACATCTTTTCATATTATATTGATTTTAATAATAAATAAATATTTAATAAACATTGTTTTTTTCTTTGGAGTACTTCGAAAATTTCTTGATATGGTAGGTGTACCTTGTACACAAAAAGTTTGCAGAACACTGCTCTAGAAGATATCTTCTTCAACGCTTATTGTCTTTAAGATCTCTTTAAGATGTCTAAAAAATCTCCTAGTGTCTAGTAAGCATGTTCTAGACTAGTGTTGTTCCACCTTTTGTCATCCCGCGGAACCGTTTTTTGAGATAATTTTTTTATTGAACCCTTCGTTCAGTAGCGGTTGTCTGTAGAGTGGGGTTGCCATATTACATATTACATGTATGAACAAGGTGCGTCACTGCCTTTGTTATAAAAACTTTATATAAGATATACGTTTGAATTTATTCAAACAAAAAGATCTCTCTAATTGTGAACACGGGTCAACGTTCAAATTTTAGCATTCACTCCCGGAAGGCCTTAAGCGTTTGAGTGGAACCCTACGGTTCCACGGAACTCAGGTTGAAGAACACTGTTCTAGACCAAGTATTCTAACAGAGATGTCGTTTAACGGATCGTATATTTCCAATATTCCGAGAAGTTGTAGCAGATCGACAGATAATCTATTAGCGCAAAAGCTATAATTTTTTCTATCGTAAACTTAAAAGCAAAATTATTTACAGAGTTGGCAATGAAAAAAGAAAATCGTATCCATTTTCACAGCCAAACAGGTAAATATTTTGTCTTTTTATTCAAATGAAATCTTGTTTTCTGGTTACTTTGGAGAGTATTCTCTTCATATAAAGGTCTGGGAAAAATTGTTCGTATTTCATGCGTGCCTTTGAATTTTTGTTCATAAACGATTTGTTCATAATCGATCGATTGGTTTAGATACATTAAATTCAACAGATCGGATAAAAATGCCTCTTTAATAATTGAATAAAACCGTGAGCAAATTTTAATATAATTTCAAAAAATGATTTTATCAAGAGAAGATTATCCAAGTTTTCGATATCCGGTGAGAAAGCAACAGGATCGTTATTATTAATCTCAGGGAAGGTAAAGGCATCTCTCGGGGAGTCGATCAACTCCGGCTTTCCAATCTCCCATTTATCAAACGAGAATCAATAAATTTTATGGCACGCCATTAATGCATCCTCCTCACGAGCGCTGTCACCTCAACATAAACGCCTTTATCCGATATTTATAACTGATGGCAAATTTTCCTCATTCAACAATAATCCATATAAGAGCTTCATTTAATTTTTAGCATATTGCAGTAATAAATTAAGGAACAATCATTTCCAATATAAAATGAATAACTACTGCTGAATAAATTCAAGTGTATCTTAATTTACTGAATAATTTAATCCACAAGCTAAACTGGACCTCCAGCTCTTCGTGACCTTGGCCTTGCGGGGGGGCTTTTCAGAATTCTCGTTGAAAGTTTAAGGTCCGGTGTCAACCCTGGTGCTATCGAGACTCTTTTTAACCGACTTCAAAAAAGGAGGAGGTTTTCTATTCGATTGATTTTTTTTTTGTGTCTATGTTACCTCATATCTCCGCCAATTGTGAACCGATTTTGAAAAAAAAATTGCATTGGGTTCAGTCTAGCTTTTTGGTCCCGTTTTTTTCATTGGTATTAGACCTTGAGCAAATAATCGAAATTATGATAAATAAAATCTTTTATAAAAAAAATCTTATAACATTCATTTAAAACCCGCAAACGTTTCAAGATAATTTCTATATTTATGAATTGAATTTTATTATCATTTTCTGATTCATTCGCCTGACGCTTTCTCTTACGAGATGCACACAAGGTATTATATTAAGTCACTATTAATAACATCACTAAAAAGAGAAAAATAAAAATAATTTTTTATAAAAAAAAATAAAACCGACTTCAAAAAACTTAAATGCAACAAATAAAATAATAATAACTTAAAAATAAAATAAAATGTACTAAAACTTATAAAATAATTTATTTAGTTACAACTAAACGACGAAATATTAACATGAAATTACTTTTTGAGGTCGTTGCCAAACATATATATTTTATGAATCGCACTTGACGGATTAGTTTTTTGAAGTCAATTTTTTTTTTTATAAAAATTATTTTTATTGGAGTTGCTATTGAAAACTCTTGATCATATATTTTTTCCAACTCCCTGAAGCTATCGACACCAATAGGCAGAGCTCTAAAGAACCCCCTCAAGTGCAACTGTGCAAGCAAACAAACTATCATCAACTTTCTCTTTTCAATATATATAAATGAAAAACAAATTGAGCCATTTTAGGGTATATTTTTTAATATGAAAAACATTAAATTATATATACTGTCAGTTTAAAGCTTTTCAAGTCGGGATATAGCCCTTTATTTACTCAACTCCATAGCAAATCCAGTTGAATTCTCTCATTATTATGGGGAGTGAAGATAATAAAACAGCGATCAATAGCGAAAAACAAATGCTTTAATTTTGCCCTCATCGCGAAATTATAAACAAATTAGCATAAAATTAAATCAACTTTGCTTGACGCTTTACCATTCCAGTTTCTGTAATCGAATCGATGAATCAATTGGTTCAACTCTTCTCAAGTTTTAATTCGAAGGAGTATTTTGATTCCAAGAATCGTGTAAATTGAAATGAAATAATTTCACATTGCTAAGGGAATTAATGTTATTATGTTTTGGTGGTCAGATTGGTTAAATAGAGATTTCTTGTTGAACCACTCACGAAAAAATTAGAAAAAACTTATAATTTTATTCACCAAGTTGCAGCTTCTAATTCAGAAGTCGATAATAGATAGAGATTTTGCCATGTAAAATTATTTACCACTACGAGAAAGGATGGAAGGCAGCACAGTCATTTCGCGATCTAAAACGAACTTTTTGGCGAAGGAACAATTACTGATAGTGCAGTACAGAAGGGGTTTTCCCGTCTCAAATCAGGTGACACTAGTTTGGAGGATAAAGAAGGAAGAGGTCGGCCATCGGATTTTGATGATCAGGCACTTCTGACAGCCGTGGAAGAGGATGAAAGCCTTACAACACGAATGCTGACTGCAGACTTCAATGTCGACCAATCAACGGCGAATCCTGGACAAAAACGGCAAGCGGAAATTCAACATAAACAGCGACGTCTACCTGGCACAGCCTTGAACGTCTTCACGGTGCAATCGAGGCGAAAAGACCGCGCAAAAAGAACCACATCATGTTCCATCACGATAACGCACGTCAACATGTTGAGCGCCGGGTCGTCGAATTCATCGCCAATAAGGGCTGGGATCTACTCCCACATCGGCCGTACTCACCGACCAAAGCACCGACGGACTATCACATCAACCGCTCTTTGAAAAACTGGCAAAAGACTAAGATCTACGACGATTTGGATGACTTGGTGGCCGATGTCAAAGAGTGGATTGCCTCCAAGAATCGTGACTTCTTCGCCCGTGGAATCGACCGACTGCCAAGCAAATGGGAAGCAGTTACTGAAGTAGATGGTGAATACGTTCCCGAATAATCATATAAACATGTTTTTGTTAAATTTTATTATTGTTTTTGCTCGAAACTCGATTATCGAGGATCTATAATTAATATATGTAAATTGTATATACTAGAGGACACCCCCTTTTATTTGTTCTTACAAAATCGACAACTCTGCTACTCACATCTAATCAACTATTTTGATTTTATTAATATTTTATTAAATTAAATGAGAAAGGTGGTCTCGCATTAAGTTATTCGTGTAAGAGGTATATTTATTTTTAGCAATGAAATAACTAATAAATAAAGATATTCATAACTAACTGTAGTATATAGTTATAGTCGCTGACTTAACAAGAAGAAAAATAAATATTTTAATATTAATTTCTCTAGCAGGTTTAATAATTCCAATAAGCAAAATACGAATGACCCTTGAAGTTATGCAACCATTTTGACAGAAAATGCAACGCTTAAGCTATTTCATTTGTTTCATTTAAAACAATACTTTCTCTATGGTTCGCATTGGATAAAGTAAAAATGATAAGCTTTGAAAAGTTCGAATTATCAGAGGTTAAGCAACATCTAGGACGGTTAGTTCATAGATGGTTCAAAAAGACAGCAATCTTTCATATTTAATAACTTTTAAGGAATTAGGTGTTGGTTCTAGGTGAAACATTTTAATATAATAATAAAACTTGAGCAAGATGCGAGGTAGGTTTCACAAAAAAGAAATAAAACAAAATTGAGTTTTGAATTCGATATATTTCGGGGGTGAGCCGATCATCAGGAGTCAAAGCAAACTCACCCCGAAATATATCGAATTCATGATTGGGGAAGCCTTAGGCTAAAACTAAAAATAAAAATACTTAAGTCCAAAATCCTGAATAAAAAAAAAACTAATAAAAATTAAATATAATTATATCCAAACGCCTCCCACTTGATCGCGAAACCAAAGGTCGAAAATAATTTTTTTCTTCACTTCTGGGCGCAATCACAATGAGGCCGCTTCGAAAGACAATTATAAATTAAATTAAATTAGGGAACGAAGAAAAGATTTTTATATTATAAACAAAAGGATACCGGCTGATCCTTTTGTCTCTAATATAAAAATCTTTTCTTCGTTCCCTAATTTAATTAAATATAATAATAATATATTTATAAATAACATAACAAATATATATATATATTACACCTCCAAAAAAATAATAAAAAGTCTACATAAAAATAATGTCAATTTTAATATTATAGATATGATTCTGGAGTGTTATTTTTTAAGAGGGATAATTTTTTTCGCCTTTATATACAAATAACATCTACCGCTAAAGAAGTTTTACTTCCTCCATGAGCTTATGTGGATGAGGCTAACTCATATTTTTTTTACTATTTTTCATAATTATACATGTCTGAAGCGTGGTGAAAAATTATTATCAGACGTGATTTTTTTTCTTTTTACGATTCTATCAGTATAGATATCGATAGTCAGGATAACTTAAGAACAGAAAGTTAATCTTGTGTCATAAACGTGTATCTTATTCTATTAAATGAGCGATTCTTGTATATAAATATACAAATATATATTAATATAGAAGTGTCAAACTCATACTCCTTAAGTGGCAATTTTTGTCTCGAGTATGACAGCGAGCCAGATTAAAAATAAAATACAAATTTTTTATTTTTTATAAATTTTATTAAACCAATTATTTTACATTAATTAATGTATACATTGTATTTTTGCTTCGATTCCGGAGATTACTTCTCCACCATCGAGTGTCCTTTATTCATCTTTAGTCCTTGTTTTTAATAAGAGGAAAAATCTAATTAGATAAAATAACCTCTTTTCCGATAATTATTTCAATTCCATTATTCCCCAATCAAGTCGATTGGTATCTCCCACCTCATCGTGCCTTTAATTCCAATTCTATAAAATAAAATACAAATGTATTACTAAGTATAAATAAGAACTACGAGTATATATGGTAAAACACGATTTTATTAAGGAAAAAGTTATAATCTTTTTAAGTAGAATCATATTAAACCAAAATATTATTTTGAGGATCCAAAAAACGTGACTTCTTTAACTCTTCATAACTCCTCGATATTTGACGTTAAAGATGTTGGATTGATCTTCAAAATGGACTGAAGATGTTCATTAAAGTAATAAAGTTTTACTCAGTATATTATATAAATATCTAACTAATAGATACTCTAATAATAAATAAATAAATAATCTTAGATATTTTAATAATAATTCATCAAATCCTCGTTGGAAATCAAATTCCAAGGAATTTTTTCTTCTTCTTTAATTTTTATTTCCTTAAATAGAATAAATAAATAATAAAATTCAATTAATTAAATAAATAAATAAATTATAGGAATTAGTTATGAAATCAATTAGGGATTCACGGGGATTTTACACATACACCCACGATTAATATATAACGCTTACCTTTAGTAGATTTTTTTTTAATTGATTATTTTCTTCTATTAGCTGGAAATATAATAAATAAATTAGTAGAATTATTGCAATATTCTTTTATTTATTTTCATTTCATTTTCATTTATTTATTAATTAAGTAAGCACACCTTTGTTATTTGTTGCTGAATAACGAAATGTTCTGAATGTTCTGTCTCTGAATTCGATGCCATTTTATTGAATTCTATTATTCTGTCTATTAAATTAATAAAATTTTTAAAGAGGATTATTTCGATAAATAGAAGCAGAGAGGTAGAGGAGGGTAATGAAATAATACCTGTTGAATCGAAAGATTCAACATCGAACAGCATCGATTCCCGACCAGAGCGCAAGCCAGAGGCCCCGCCCCCAGAGTGGTTGAGTGGATGCGCGCGCATGAGCATTGGCTCGCTTGTTTTTATTTAACGTTACGGACACTTTTCACAGACTAGGGTACCACCCCGAGGCGTCCCATAAGTTCACTTCGTTCCAATAAATCAAAATAATTTATCGAAATTATTAAATTTATATCATTTGTATGACAAAATAATACATTTGCTGTGAAATTTGATTAATGTAATTATAATTAAATATATCAAATCAGAAGAAAAAGGAAACAATTAAACTCAGTGTATTCTCGTACGACAAATTGCAACGTTTCGCTGATTTATTTCAGCTTCATCAGGCTCTTGATCAAATTACTTTCAAACACTTTGTAACTAGATTTTTCCTTGCCATTCAGTTACATAAATATAATAATTTACTCGTATAACACCAATATTTGTTATTCAGTGTATTCTCGTAAGACAAATTGCAACGTTTCGCTGATTTATTTCAGCTTCATCAGGCTCTTGATCAAATTACTTTCAATACTTTGTCACTATATTTTGCCTTGCCACACAGTTACATAAATATAATAATTTTCTCATGTAACACCAATATTTGTTTAGAGTATCAATAGAACTTGACAAACTGACCGCCGTACACTCTCAAATGAATAAATGGGGCTCTCAAAATTTAGTTAACTTTAATACAAACAAGACTCAATGTTGTCTAATTTCTAGGCGCGAAAATAAAGATTTCCCTGATATTCACTTCGATTCGGATACCCTCAAAATGTGTGACAGCCTATCCATGTTGGGCGTCTCTGTCGCATCTGACCTGTCTTGGAATGAACACATCTCCTCTGTGGCGAAATCTGCAGCAAGGAAGATTGGCTACTTATTCAGGTCCAAGCGATTTTACAAACCCCCACAACTTCTCACCATCTACAAGGCCCAAATCCGCCCCTGTCTCGAATACGGCTCTCATCTATGGAGAGGAGCCTCTAAATATTCTCTTGCTACCCTGGATGTAATTCAGAAACGAGCCGTCAGGCTAATTGACGATTCTACCCTCACCGACTCCCTCGACTCGCTGGCTCATCGAAGAAATGTCTCTGCCCTTTCTCTTTTCTATAGATACTATCACGGCAGGTGCTCTGATGAGATAAAATCAATAATTCACCCCAAAGCATGCTTTGCACGTAGCACGCGTTTTGCCGACTCCCAACACTCTTTCGCGGTCAAATTAGAAAAGTGCCGGACCACTTCATTCGCCAATACATATATCCCCATGACCTCAAGGAACTGGAACTCTCTCCCAGCCTCCATCTTTCCCAGCACTTATAATCTTCAAACCTTCAAAACCGGAGTGCATAGACACCTACGTATACACCCTCTCACTTAATAAATTTTCCCTTCTCTTCGGTAATGCAAGGGTCTTTCGAGATCCATAGGAGCTGAATCTTTACTGGTACACCCCTCCTTGCACTCGATTGAATTAAAAAAAAAAAAAAAATCTGTACGAGTAAATGTATTCAAATAATTATAGGTATGTAACTGAATGGCAGGGCAAAATCAAGTGACAAAGCGTTTGAAATTAATTTGATCAAGAGCCTGATGAGGTTGGAATGGATCAGCAAAACGTTGCAAATGGTCATAACGAGAAAACACTGAGTTTAATTGTTTTTTCCTTTGATTTGTTATATTTAATACTGATTATGGAACTGATCGATAATAATGTAATTATAATCTTCACACATATGCTATTATAATGAAAAAATCTATCAATTTTATCTACTTATACCAAATATTATTAATTTTTGAAACTTCACAATTTTTAAAATCAATTTTAAATTTTAAATGAATGGCAACTCACATTACAAAATTTATATTCCGTCTCACGGGACTTGATACACTTTTCTTGTGGCAACGGCAATTTGTCGATTTTTTTTCTTTCTTCTCAGTCATTTTGTCTCATTACAGAGGGACGTGGTTAGTTTTGTACAGGACATGAAGAAATAGTGATCTCTTCTACACCGCGATTTTTTTTTATTATTCCCTACATATTGCGCTCGTTCCTGCCCAATATCAACCTGGCGAGGGACCTTTAATTTAATGTCACCGGTGGGAATTATTGACATCCTTAAAACGTTCCAGCGGGTTTTCCGCCTCTGTCAAAAATCAATGTTAGACGGTCAGGGAATGCGCTCTACCACACCTGGTGGAATATCTATCGTACATATATATATTTTTAGTTTATTTATAATTTCTTTCTATTATTCCGCTCCACATTTATTTTTTTAATTAAAATCGGCTAAGCTACAACAAATTACAAAGATGGACTTAGTCTTTTATAAGCTGTGAACTAGAGAAAATAAAAGAATCATGTTTTAAAATGTTTACACTCTATTTATTTACTCACTGTAGGATTATTTAAATTGAAATTTTATATTATAAAAATTCATCTATAATATTTTTGAACTCTATACTCTTTTTAAGCTTGCTATAAATAGAATGTTTGAATGAAATAATTGGAGGAACGGTCTCCGAAAATTTTGTTAAATTGACATTTCAGTTGTTGACGAACCGTTTGTACTAAAAAAGTGAAACTTTGAATTAATCATGAGTTTCCTAGATTTGAATCATTCGCGAATCGAATGCAGGTGATTTTTGTCATTGATAGCAACACCTTACTTACACACGTGTTAACAGATTGAGCGCTGCACTGGGGGATTGAAATATATAACATCTCAGATTACAAATTCACTAGGTGATTTATATCCGTGTTTGGTAAAAAGAGTCATGAGGGCTAATCGCGAAATGATGCTGGATCATATCTTTTTCATTCCTCTTGGTCCAGATTTAAGATTTTGCTGACTCCAATAGCCTCAACCAGCAGTAGTCTAGTGATATTTATGTCTTGTTTAAAAGCGCGGTCAAAAAACAACTATCTTTGATGTATTAATTATTTTTTAAAAAGAACCGTGTTTGGTGGCCCTATTTTATTTAAATTGAATTGGCTAAGGGGCCAGTAAGGGGAAAATAAAAAGTTGAAATAAAAGTCAACTTCTATTTGTTACTTTATTTTGGGCAGACGTAATCGATATTTTAACAACGTTTCCGCTGCTCTTCATCAGTGCACGTCAACCAAGTCATAAAAACACGTAAAATCTATCTCCAGCAGACGTTTTACATCAAGAATCATTACACTGGTAACAAGTTATTCCAACTGAACAATTTCAAATTAATTTTATTAATTATTATTTAATATATTAATTATAAAAATATTTGAAACTTTGTAGGTGTAACTATTTTGCAAATTCCCTTCTCATGAACTAATATCTTACAAAAATTCCCCATATAATTTTCTAATTGTTTTCTGATTGTTAGTATTTTTTATGCGAATAAATTAAACCTAAATCACTTCTTCGTTTTGGAAATAGAAACATTTTAGCAGCAAAAAAAAAATCATCCACGACCTTCCATTCTTGAGCTATCTAAAGTAGAGAAAACCAAACAGACAAACACTGTAGATACTAACTAAGATGAACAAATGAAGGATTGAAGAATAAGGAAGAAATATAATTTTAAACAAAATAAAATTGATCATTCGTTACCAAATTGGATCCATAATAGCAAGAAGCTTGGTGATCGCTGAGCTGATTTGTCGATTTCGGGGATCGCAGATGCTTAGTTAAACCCCATTTCTGGAGCATTTCAGTATTTTCTTTACAAGTTACTTAGCCCCTGAATTCAACAAAGTGATTAACCTATTTTAGTTATAAAACTAATGATCTACCATAACTCTGGCTGAAAAACCGCTAGCTCAATATACATTTTTAAATTCAACCTAAAGTGCCAAAACTTGACCTAACAAAATGGTCATTTAAAAAGAATAGGAAAGCAATCGACACATCTTGAAAATCCGCCCCATTACTAGTTTTGTTGTTGAACCCCCAAATGAACAAACAAGATGGGGATTAGAATGAACAAAATCACGAAAGCAATTCGTAAAGTGACGAAACTAACCCATGGCCAAAAACGTGCAACTAATTATTAATTGTGCTAATGTTTTTTCAATTATCAGTACTTTACTTACTTACTTTCGTTTTTTCTTTCATCATTTTTTTAGGTTCTGTGTGAAGATTTGATGTGACTCTCCTGACTCACTGATGTCCATTCTAATACTATGATATTGTAAGTATTATAGTTTTGGAAAAATTCATATTTTAGAAATCACCTTTGGGAAATTTCTCTGAAAGCAGCAGTTATAAAAATTAATTGATTAATTATAATGGAAACCCTTTTCATTAATTAGAATTTTTATGTAGCATAATTTGGCAGGACATTGATAATTAGCCAAACTTCACTAGAACTAGTTTTATTGCTTAAAAGGCTCTAGTAAAAATAGACGAAATTAGCTTGAAATAATTCGATTAAATTTTTTGACTTTTTTATTGTTCTTTTCCCGATTTATATATTCCGTACAATAGTGAAACGGAACCCTTTTATTGATATCGCTTCAAATGTTATATATTAATGTCTGTTTATTTGTCTATTCGTCTGTCAGAACATTGTTTGAGAGTAGCTCGACAACTAATTAAGGTGGTCCTTTCACTCCAGTTAAGTCAAAAGAAGTATAGTATCTAATATTTAATAAAATAAGTTAAAATACAAATGAAAAATAATAGAATTAAAAAATAAATAGTATGAAAGCCGTAAATGTTTGAAATAAAAACAATTATAAAAAAATAATTAAATACAAAAGTTAGTTTGATTTATTCAAATCAGCTGATAATAAGTCTTGTATGATTTGGCAATGCGTTGTATTAATACTGTTTATGTTTACATCCAAACATAGCATTTATGTGATTTTTTAAAGTAAATATCTAAGTAAATTCCTCGGTCAATGATATATTTTATTGCAAAAAAAGAAACCTGCATGTTTCAAAAAGCTAATTTTTAGTTTTTTTTAACTTTATCTATTCAACTAATAGTAGTATAATTCAAGAGAAAGTGTCAAGATCTTAATTTTCCATAAGACTCTGAGAAAATGTTTACATTTTAAAAAATTTTATTTTCAAAAATTTGCTCGCTAATGTGTGATTGAAACTTCACCCAAGCATTAGATAGAGACTTAAACTACTTTATAAAAAATTAAGTTATAGTTATAATCTAATATTTTTTATTTAACATTGGCAACGAAAAGACCTCCTTAAGATACAAATTTGAAATTTACAACCTATATATATAAATATGTTTTTCCTGAAATCAATCTCTCCCGGCCTAGGTCTTTCCGGACACTTAGGTATAATCTTCAAACCTTCAAAACCCGGGTGCACGGGCACCTACAGCTCCACCCGTTCGTTTGATCGATTTTCATTCCTCTTCAGTAATGCAAGGGCCTTTCGAGATCCATATAGGCTCCATCATCCTGATGCGTCCTTTTTGGATTCAATTTCATTAAAAAAATTAAAAAAATATTAACAACAAATAAAATTGAAAGATAAAGGCTACGGAACTCTCAGTATGCGGTCTGACTCAGTTTTCGCTGGATTATTTGGTATTTTCAACATTTCTCAAAAACAACAATACCCATTAATTGATAACACCAGGGTTCTAAAGCCTAAAAAACTTCATAAAATACACAATGTAAAAATGATTTTTTTTTTGAGAAATAAATTATTAACATGTTATTACCATTTCCGTCCATAATTTGTATTAATTTGAAAATTTATAATGGGAACATAAGGACAAGTTTTTATGTGTGACTTTTTTATTTATCAGCAAAGGTTTCGTCGACTTTGCCGACTTCTTCAGGGCCTCTACAATTATAAGAACATTATTAATATCAGGTTACAAAAGTACAATTACAATTCCAAAAGAAACATGTTTAATAGTTCACCGACCTAATGTGTGGAATAACTATTTGGTGAGTGAATTATTAATACATGTTTGTTTTGGAATTGTAATTGTACTTTTATAACTTGATATTAATAATGTTCTTATAATTGTAGAAGCCCTGAAGAAGTCGGATAAGTCGACGATAAATAAAAAAGTCACGCATAAAACACTTGTCCTTATGTTCCCAATATAAACTTTCAAATTTATTTATATGGTTTGCAGATATTTGGATTACCAGTTATCCAAACAAAACTAATTTAATACTGCGTTTCATTTCCTTCACAGAGACTTTTTCTTTGATTTTCTCTAAAAATTTAATTCTGTTTAAGTGAAAATGGCGAATCCATATTTATAATTTAAAAAGATCGACATGCATAATCAAAAATTTAATTATTACTCTTTTTGCGTTGTTTGGTACTAATAAAAAACTTTGAAAATCTTATTTTATGGACTGGAAACTGCTGCTTATTTTATGCATTTATTATACAAACTTGTATCATTTTATTTCTATTTGATTTACTTTACTTCACTGAAATAAATAAGTTTGTGAATTTTATATACGATAAGTTTTCTTATTTATTTTTAGAAAATAAATTTGCCTATTGAATCAGACGCCATTGTCTATTTTGTACTGAAACAAATACCCCGAATCGACTTAATTGAATTCTCAAAAGAACACGCCTATAATTTTGCTTATGTTTTTGATAACTTTTCCATTTAACTTGCTTGAAGAAATATTATCGTCCTTTTTGTTTGAAATATGTTGAACGTGAGGTTGAAAATCGCCGTTCGATCTAGTTTTATTAATTTAGTTTTAATATAAACTTTCTATACAGAAAGTTGTGCTAAATTGGAAAAGGCGCATGCATCGGATAAAGTTCGTCACCTTTATATTTCTAATAGTCTATTCTACTCTTTTCAATTCCGCCAAACGATTTATCTTTCAGAACTCAAAGTGGATATGAATAGACTTTCAGGGCGACCAATTGGAGCCAAGAATGAATTAAATTGACATCCCCGTTTTGGTACTCTTCAACGGGGAGGTTTCAATTTATTTTTTCTTCTGGTACAAGCATTTGGATACTTTTTACGCGTCCAAATTCATTTCTCTGTTTTTATCAGAATTCGGAGTTTAATTTCTACTAAATATGTTTCTATAAAAGTTATTGGAAGCCTTGTTTTTATGAAAAATTTCGAAGTTATATAATATAACATATCTATGTTTCAACTTCTGAGTTCAAAAAAACACATGTTTTAGGGACTTTAACTCTCTAATTCTTTTTAATCTAGTTAGGTATACACAAGATTTTATACATAGTTGAGTGTGTTAAATTTCGTATTTTAATACTAATATTAACAAAACACTTTAATATCATGTTTATCAACCTTATTACATAAACATTGTTGTAATTGCTAAGCTGTATTGTAACGAAATCGTATTATAAGTGGCCTACTTGAATTCACTCATATCAACGGCTTTGGAGTTTTTAACCGACTTCAAAAAAGGAGGAGGTTCTCTATTCGATTGAATTTTTTTTTTTTTTTTTTTTTTTTTTTTTGTGCCTATGTTACCTCATATCTCCGCCAATTGTCAACCGATTTTGAAAATTTTTTTTGCATTGGGTCCAGTCTAGCTTCCGATTGGTCCCATTTTTTTTCGATTTTTTTCATAGGTATTAGACCTTTTTTATTAGGTTTGTTTAGGTTTGTTTAGACCTAACCTCTTTGTTTATGAACCGATTTCGATGGTTCTTTTTTTATCCGAAAGGGGGTGTCTTAGGGATGGTGTCATATTAATTTGGTCAAGTTCTGATGATATAATCACTATTAATAACATCACTAAAAAGAGAAAAATAAAAATTTTTAAGAAAAAAATAAAAACCGACTTCAAAAAATTAAGTGCAACAAATATAAAAATACACTAAAAGGTATAAAATAATTATTATCTTATTTAGTTACAACTAAACGACGAAATATTAACACGAAATTACTTTTTGAAGTTGGTGCCAAACATATACCTTTTATGAATCGCACTCGACGGATCTTACTTAGTACGTTTGGCGGTACGCTCGCTTATAGGTATAGTTTGTTTGGCACCGACTTTTAAAAAGTAATTTCGTGTTAATATTTCGTCGTTTAGTTGTAACTAAATAAGATAATAATTATTTTATACCTTTTAGTGTATTTTTATATTTGTTGCATTTAATTTTTTGAGGTCGGTTTTATTTTTTTCTTAAAAATTTTTATGGAAGCATCAGATCTTAATGTTTCTAGAAGTGGCCGGTGGCACAGAGGGATTGTAGGGTAAATCAGCCAGGGCTTAAGAACAATTATACAATAACTTTTTTATATTTATTTTTACCTTTACTATGCAATAATATATTTGTTGCAATGTTAGGAAAGTGAACAGAAAATTTGGACACAATTTGTAATTCATAGTTCTTAGATCTCAAGAAATTTTCAACCCTCCCAGAAATTTCTAGTACATGCAGTGATTGTTTCAGAATAGCTTAGATTTCTTTGGATTGGTATTATCTTAGAGAAAACCTATATATCACATAGAACTACAAACACCACAATGCTTAAAGGGAAAGACTTACAGAAATTAGTTACCAGTATGTACTAGTATTTGAAATTGCAATTTTAATTTGAACATATAACTAATTACAGCACATGAGAAAACAATTGATGCTGCTGAGAGAACTTAAAGAGCTACATTGATAATGTAGCAATGTGGCAATGAATTAATTAGATTCACTCAAATTTTTTATTTATTTATTCATTTGTCGCTTAGTCGTGTTTAGAAATATCTGAAACATCAGAAAAATAATTTCCCAGAATTATTTTTTCTGCTATTTGTTTCATCTGAGTGATTGTTTCTGTCACCATCTGAGCGTTCATTTGTTGCTCTGTCTGTCCGATAGGTACTCACTAAAATGGGTGAACTGGAGTTCATAGAATTTTTGTATTTTTTAAAAATAAAATGAGATTAGATTTTAGATCTTAATGTTTTACTGAATCATATCTAGATGGTTTGCACTAGTGATAGTTTTTTCCACAAAAAAAATGGCCCTTATAGGGTAAGTCCGGGATAGTTGGACCATGTTTTTTTAAAGTCATTCTCTCCAAAATCTTCCTATGACTAGGAATTGGTATTTTTTTTAATATCTAAATATGACCTTGAACAATTGTATGCACCTCTTCAGCTGTTACAGTGATTATACTTGAAATATGATTTTTTCTTTTTTTACTCACCACCTCATAGGGATTGATGGACCTCTGGTATACGTTACTAAATCAAGGTGTAACACAAGAAATACAGGTTATCAAATGTATAAACATTGTTTATTTTCAAGTATAAAGTTATAAACTGCTTGAAAAGTGATAAGTATAAATTGAATCATTCTCCTTGTTCTCAACAGCTTTGACTGCATTTTTCAAATTGTCTTCAGACCATTCTCCTCTCCCAGATGTGCCTTTTCTTTTATAAAAAGTAGGAATTTTGCTGAAACAGAAAAAAGTTCCAACTTATCAGGGTACACCTTTGTATTTAAAATAATTTTTGTATAATTATTATTTCATTTATATAGAAAGTAAAGCCCTAATAGAAGAAATAGTCCGACTATCCCAGGTTTTTTAAATGGGCCAACTATCCCAAATTTCACTGGTCCATCTATCCCAAATGCCGGGGATAAATGGACCAGCTCCCCATTCAGATAAACAAGATTACCGGCACGCCATTTCAGGTTAAGATAGTACCCAAGTATACACTTAAGCTATAGCATTGATCTTTAAACTAACTTAACGACATAACAAAGAAATCTAGTAAAAAATATTTTTCAACTCATCAAAAGAAATACATGAAGTTTTCTTCTAAAATACACATGAAACTAACGAGCAAAACTAATCGTGGGTCCTTCTACTCAAAATGAACAACTCCAGACACCGATTGCATCGCTGTTGTGGCAGACCAGTAAAATATTCGACTGGTACGTCTATACCGGTGGTCTATCTATCCCGGACTTACTGTACCATTTCCGTAAGGGAGATCTCACCTACATGCACTTTGAAATAATAAGTAAATTAATAAAAAAAAATGATACTTTCTGTTTCTTGTATATAATCATTCAAGTTTATTATAATTAAGTCCCTAAGTCAAATTAAATAAATAGTTATAAAAAGTTGGCATTCTTTTTCGGAAACCCTGTTGTAGCTACTTATTTATTTTTATTATCTTTTATCATTTATAATATCTCAAGTCAAAAATACCAATAGAAAAAAATCAAACTATGATTTCTTGTGAAAGAAAAATCATTGGAAAAAAGAGTCGTTAAAAGTTTGATAAATCTTTTTGCCCGCAAGCAACAAGATATCTTAAATTGATCAACACACCAAACCGATCGGATTTCTCAAACTTATTTTCTTCAAATTCCTTATGCTTCAGGGAGATTATATTATCAATAGTATAAGTCATTAAAAAACATTCCTTATGAAAAACTTAATTAAATTTTTTAGAATGAATTATTGGCTCTATCGACTGTCCTTTTAAGAAAATGTTACAAAAATTGCTTCCTTTTAGCCGTACTGAAATTAAAAACCCATAAACTATACTTTTTACACACATTGTAAATTCTTCGAACAAATACAATAATAAGTTTATCCTTTCGAAGCGTTTACGAGTAACAATAAAAATTTCAATAGCTAAAACAAAATCTTTGTCATAGTACATTTAAAAATACACATTACAATACTAAATTACTCGGCACACTCGGAGAAATGTCGAATGGAGCAGCTTTTCGAGATTGAGGAACACCGTGAAGGTTGCTATCGTCAGCGTAACGGTGGATGGGTTTCGAGATTAGCTTAATTAGGTCATTTTTAGGGGAAGGTAACGGGAAACCATCCCTGTGAAAACTTTTTCCAGGAAAATTATAATGGAGAGGATACTCGACGGTCGATTGTGTATGGCACTTGAAGATCAAGAATTTATATAAAATAGAATGAGTGTGGGGGAAATTACAGAGCCATGGAAAATTCAAACAAAAATGTTATTAGATTTTGCATCTTAATGTCTTACTGAATCATATCTGGTTTGCACTAGTGATAGTGATACTTGCCGAAACACTAATATATATCCGATCCCTCTGTTCTTTCGGCTCTAAGGCCATCCCATCCCTTGATAATTCTTTCATATTTACACTAAGTCATAAATAACTGTCCATCATATTAAAATTAAAATAAATTCTGTTCATTATTTTATGTTATCTTCAGTCAATGTTCTCCTGACGATGAGTTAAGAGCTTGAAATATATAGAGTAAACTAAAAAAATCTTTGTATTTTAATTTTTCTCCTTGTGAAACACCACCAACTCCAACCTAATTTAATTTTAACTAATATATGTGCTTAGTGTACAGAGTCTTGAGACATTTTCCACTTTTTCTCCAATTAAACATTAAAAGAATGTAAAAAGTAGGTAGAAGTTGAATATAATTAATAAATTTAAACTATATATTTTCTTTTTTACTTAGGCAAAGTGGTGTGGGTTTTAGGTGAAACGTGATATTAATTAATAAAGTAAAGGGAGTGTAGTTTCACAAGTCTCCATAAACCTCTGAGTTTTATTTCATTCATTGTGAAACTACACTCCCTTTACTTTATTAATTAATTTATATATTTTCTCTTTATGATTAAACACTCTGCTACTCTCAGCAAAACAAAATATTTTCTCATTTAGTACATCACTCATTGAGCCCAGATTTTAAGGAAGGATTGTCTGCATTGCGTAGTTAGGGAGTTTTCCTAAGGGAGGCAGCCGGGCAACAGATTAGCCACCAGAAGGTTTCAATTTTGGTAATCCGATTAGAGATCAACTAACTTTTTAGTATAATTTATTGACACAATTTGGAAGGAACGAAATAATTTAATGATAAATACACAAGTGATACTTGGTAATAATGGAGTTTAGATTTTTATAGGGGGGCAATGAGTTTTGTAGGGGGGACACTGCCCTCCCTTGCCCCCTCCCCCTAACTTCGCCCGTAATTGTGTGACCTCTTAGCAGCTTTTCTATTTTAAAACATTTATACATACATTGAAAGATTATAACAAAATATGCCTTGATTTTTTTGCGTAATTATTTTTTAAATACATATCGTGTTACCAGCCTATACATAGATAGTATAGATCCTCAAAGGCAGTCTATTAAAAATTCAAAGCTATTAACTTCAGTCACTTCCAATCAAGATAAAAAAGAAAAGTAAAAAATTGTCAATTAAGGGAACAATTTTTTCAACTTAAATCATTAAAAAAATTAGAACTTGAAAGCCCCTTCCCCCACCTCCTCCCTGAGGACGCCCTTGAGTGGAAATGTGAAATATCAACTATATATAGTAAGAATCAAAATAGGTTGTAGGTGTGTTGAACTTGAAGATGATTGATCTGGAAGATTCTTTCGGGTTGGACCAGGTGAAATTAGAAAATTAATTAAATTTGTGTACTGTTTACAGCAAAGACAAACATCCTTTCGAGAACAAAGACCTTTGCAGACAAAGAGGTTGGGAGCTATAAACTAGACTTGACTTTATAATAGAAATTCAATCATAAAATAAAATATAATCAGACAATATAATTAATTATAAACATTTCATTTTTAATTAACAACCTACTTCATATTAATTTTTAACCGACTTTGAAAAAAGGAGGAGGTTATCAATTCAACGGATTTTTATTTTGCGTCTGTTTGAACATTTATTTCTCTTTACCATGTGGACCGATTTCGATGATTTTTTTTGCATTGGGTTCAGTCTAGTTACCGATTGGTCCCGTTTAAATTTCATTGGTATTGGACCTTTTTTGTTATGTATGTTCACGCTTAACTTCTTTGTTTATGGACAGATTTCAATGATTCTTCTTTTATTGGAAAGGGTTTACCAAATGGGTGGTACAATATTAATTTGTTGAAGTTCTGATGATATGATCAATGACAAAATAATCTCCAATTCTTATATGCAAATAATCGAAATTATAATAAATAAAATCTTTTATAAAAAAATCTTAAAAACGCTCATCTAAAACCCGCTAGCGTTTCGAGATAATTTCTCTATTTATGAATTGAATTTTATTTTCAATTTCTTTGGCTAGAGATTGGGAGGAATGGAATAATGGAATTGAAATAATTATCGGAAAAGAGGGTTTTTTTTATTTAATTAATTTTTTCCTCTTATTAAAAACAAGGACTAAAAGATGACCAAGGACATTCGATGGTGGAGAAGTAATCTCCGGAGTCGAAGCTCAAAAACAATGTATGAATAAATTCATGTAAAATAATTGGTTTTTCAATTTCTTTGGCTGAAGATTGGGAGGAATGGAATAATGGAATTGAAATAATTATCGGAAAAGAGGTTTTTTTTTATTTAATTAAATTTTTCCTCTTATTAAAAACAAGGACTAAAAGATGATCAAGGACATTCGATCGTGGAGAAGTAATCTCCGGAGTCGAAGCTCAAAAACAATGTATGAATAAATTCATGTAAAATAAATGGTTTAATAATAAATTTATCAATTTCTTTGGATTATGGAATTGAAATAATTATCGGAAAATAGGTTTTTTTTATTTAATTAGTTTTTTCCTCTTATTAAAAACAAGGACTAAAAGATGATCAAGGACAGTCGATGGTGGAGAAGTAATCTCCGGAATCGAAGCTCAAAAACAATGTATGCATAAATTCATGTAAAATAATTGGTTTAATATCAATTTCTTATTCCTTCGCCCGAATCTTTCTCTTGCGAGATGCAAGGTATGATCATAAGTCGCTATTCTTAACATCACTAAAAAGAGAAAAATAAAAATATTTTTTGGAAAAAAAACCGACTAAGAGCTCAAAAATCAAATGAAAATGCACTAAAAGGTATAAAATAATTATCTTATTTAGTTACAACTAATGAAATGATGAAATTGTTACATGAAATCACTTTTTGAAGTCGGTGCCAAACAAACTATATAAGCGAGCTTACGCGATGTTGTCTTCATTACCCGCCAAACGTACTAACTAAGATCCATCGAGTTCGATTCATAAAATGTTTATATTTGGCACCGACTTCAAAAAGTGATTTCATGTAACAATTTTATCGTTTAGTTGTAACTAAATTCGATAATTATTTTACTCCTTTTAGTGCATTTTATTTTATTTTTGAGTTCTTATTATTTTAGTTGTTGCATTTAATTTTTTTGAAGTCGGTTTTTTTCTAAAAATTATTTTAAGCATTATATATATAATTTAGTATTATTATTTTTATAAAAATCTATATCAAATCACATGCCCCTGTTTATAGTGGGACGTAACCAGCTTGTCGATCGGCATCTTTGCGATGTCTTTATCTCTATCTCTCGATATCCCGCACTATCTAGAGTTTATTTGTTGAATCTCAATTTATACCGATGGCTATAATTTAATATTTAGCTAGAAAATAAAATTTAATTTTTCTATACATATTCGCTGATTATTCGGTTTCGCTTTTAGATCGAGTTATTATTTCGCAAATACCCTGCATAATTAATATATTATAATTTTTAACACTTAAAAAAAGACTCCAAGATAATTTAAATTAATTTTCAATTTACATGCTAAATGGTCTCAAGTCTAGGCAATCTCCGACAAAAAAAAAATCGAATCAATATTTAAATAATTTATTTTATGACTTGATGTTATTTATTTTCTCTTACTGATAAATACTATATCTATCTAAAATATAAATGTATCCACGCTCCTTGGATGGAGTTTCCACTTATATATATATATATGTATATACAGGGTGATTCACGGTCGATGGTAGGTTAGACGTTTATGGAAAACGGAACACAGGGTTTTTCTGAAAATCTAGCACCTTACATTTTCTTACCTGTTCTATCGATCTAAAATATTTTCAGCATTGCGACGTTTCCGCTTCTATCGAAAAGTCAGACCAACTTTATTTTCTTAAATAGAACACCCCGTATATTAAACACCTTTTTAGAACTTCCCTTTTACTATAATACTTTTTCATTAATTTTGTCCTATACCTATCTCTATCGGTTTACGGGAGAAAAAATAATTTGTGTTAAATATGGTCCAAAACATGGACCTAATTAAACTTAAATAAATTAGTGCTCTCAATTCATGAAAAGTTGATATTTTGATAGTAGTTTAGACAGACCCGAAGTATTTAATTTAGGCCGAGAAATCGACTGCATATCATACAGGACGTGCTAGAATTACTATTATTTCCGTTATTTATAAAAGGGGTCAAAAGTTCGTTTTAAAACAATATTAACAAAAAAGTATTATGATAAAAGGGCGGTTCTAAAAACTTGTTAACATACGGGGTGTTCCATTTAAAAAAATAAAGTTGCTAGTAATTTTCGATGGAAGCCGAAACGTTGCAATTCTGAAAATATTTTGGGGCGATAGAACAGGTAAGAAAATGTAAGGTGCTAGATTTTCAGAAAAATCGCACCATCCGTTTTCCATAAACGTCTAACCTACCATCGATCGTGAATCACCCTGTATTTTTAATTATAAATATTATATCTGGTATTTCGATTGATTGTAGGTAACCTTCCTTTGTGAATTAAAAATCCACAACATTATAATATCAAATATTTTGTTTTGTTTTATTATATGTATAATATATACTATACTTCTTAATATTAATATTAGTAGTATTTTCTTGGATATGGGCTGGAGTGTTTTAATGTAGATTTGACCAAGAGGGAGCCCAAAGATAAAAAAACAAAATCAAAATAAAATAATTTATTGAAACGTCAATCTTTTAAATACCGATGTTTCGGAGGATGTTCCTTCTTCCTGGTTTAAATGGGTCTTGAAATAATCTCATAACCACCTTATTTTTTTACTTTTTAAAAAGCATTTGTTTGCTATATCATTTGTCATTAACAACAAAAGAATTTTAAAGATGACAAGAAGGAGGTGATTACCAGCTTCCTTCATTTAGTCTTTTAAGCCATTAAGATCCTGTGAAACGCCTGTTTTTAAAAGATTGAAAATTTACGTTCTAATAAATTATTTTAATCTGTATTTCTACTTTTCATTATCCTTAGACTGTCTTTCCATCAATTCTCTATTATATTTTAACATAACAAGGCTTACTAAAAGTTTTTTTTTGAAGGCCTTATATAATTATTTAAAAAAAATTTCAAATTTTTTTATTTTCTTTTTAATTAGATAAATGATATTAAAAGTTTAAAAAATAATTTTTAAGAAAAAAATAAAACCGACTTCAAAAAAATTAAATGCAACAAATAAAATACACTAAAAGGTATAAAATAATTATTATCTTATTTAGTTAAAACTAAACGACGAAATATTAACATGAAATTACTTTTTGAAGTCGGTGCCAAACATATACCTTTTATGAATCGCTCTCGACTGATCTTAGTACGTTTGGCGGGTATAGGCTATAGGTATAGTTTGTTTTGCACCGACTTCAAAAATTAATTTCATGTTAACATTTCGTCGTTTAGTTGTAACTAAATAAGATAATAATTATTTTATACCTTTAGTGTATTTTATTTGTTGCATTTAATTTTTTGAAGTCGGTTTTATTTTTTTCTTAAAAATTATTTTTATTTTTCTCTTTTTAGTGATGTTATTAATAGTGATCATATCATCAGAACTTGACCAAATTAATATGGCACCATCCCTAAGATATCCCCTTCCAATAAAAAAAGAATCATCGAAATCGGTTCATAAACAAAGAAGTTAGGCCTGAACAAACCTAACAATAAAGGTCTAATACCAATGAAAAAAAAATGGGGCCAATCGGAAGCTAGGCTGAACCCAATGCAAAAAACTTTTCAAATTCGGTTCACAATTGGCGGAGATATGAGGTAACATAGACACAAAAAAAAAATCATACGAATAGAGAATCTCCTCCTTTTATGAAGTGGGTTAAAAATGCGTTGACTCCAAAAGCTCAATATTCGAAATTTTACCGAATATAAAGTATTCAGTCCCAATGCTGTTTTGACAGTACTAGCCGACTCCACTCCACTCTTTCACATTTCTAAAAGCCTCACATTATATATCTTTCATTATCTAGGGAAAATACTCCAATCAAAGTCTCTCCTTTTCATTTTCTTTCACAATTCGCCTTCTAAAATATCCCTTGTGTCTTAAGGTGTATTCTACCAACTGCACCTACTCTCTTTTTAAATAGAAAACCATGCTTATAGTATACTAGATCATTTTAAAATTGTCATGGATTTCTTTCGAACCCTCTATATTGTATATCTATCTATCTGAATTCATTTTTAAACTAAAGTTTTATTTAGGTATCATCCCTGCTACTAAAATTAAGTAAGAATATTTTGAAAGTCAAGAAATTCGAACTCAAGCCCCAGAAATATACGTTTTGTGGTCCTCTGTGTTCAATAAAATCATCATCTATGCATTGGCTGATTTTGTTAATAAAATAATTGTATTTATTTATCTGCTGTGTTCTAATTAGGTACGTTTTCAGGAAAAAAAATTACAACTAAATATCGACTGTCGATTTTCTGTAAGGTTTTACTTAAAGGAGTTCGGGGCAGCTTATCTATCTCGTTGATCTTCGAAAAAATCGTTGGTATTTCTGCAGAGTGACAACTTCTGCCTACTAAATTTTTAAATTCAAAATAATTGTTAATAATGAGGTTAATTTCGAATAAAAATCTTTGTTTTGATAATATTAATAAAAAGAAGATTGAGATAAATTTTTTCTCATTATAAAAACATTTATTTAACACAAAAAGGATTTCAAGAAATAGAGTTGGAATTCTACACTAGTGCTTTTGACATATTCTCTTTGCAGCAAATAACTTTTTATTTTTACATTTATGAATAACTAATTAACTATACTGTCAAATCTATTGAAAAATATATCTTTCGATTCATAAAAGTTGAATTATTGATCTGTATAAATTTGTTGAAAATGGTATAATTTTTATAGAAGTTATAGCCCTTAAAAGCTCTGTCCATTTACTTCCATGTTAAAAGGACAAAATTCAATCATTTATTTCTTGGTAATGGGACAGACGACCAACTTCAAATTTCGGGAAAAAATATTTAATGCATCAATTATTCGATTTTCTTATAAAAATGATAAACAGTCCTGAACCCCCTTTAGCCATCTTACCGTAAGTTCTTTAGAAGTTTTTTTTTGCAATTTTCAGGAAAATTTCTATCCGGTGAATTTTTGAAATAAAATTTTTAAATTAGATTGATTGTTTTGTAATAAAAGAGAGTTGTGTTGAAAGTAGTGTCTTATGTAAACCAGTCTATCTAAAGAGATATTTCCGGTATCTGTACTGTTATCCATGAATGGGTTCAATATTTCGATTTATTTATTATTTCGCTCAATAGATCTGTATATAATGCATTCGATATGAAAGGAATAATGCTTTTCATCCGGGTTTGTTGATGGTTTCGAATAATATCTGATGTATGAAAAGGATGCGATTGGGGATTCGGGAAGTCCATTCGTATATAAATAGAGAAGGGTGATGAGACCCACATGCATGATAAACAAATGCACAGCTCTTGTTTGAAAAGAAACCTTGTAAGCTCTGATTGTATGTCTATTTTATTCAATCTAAATTAAAAATAAAGATGAAAGGAAACCTGAGAAAGCCATCAAATGGAGAATATTCGGGTTCATGGACAGCCAAATTGAATTATGTTCAATTTAATAAAAACTCTGATTGGGAGAGAATGGAAATTAATTATTTATTGGAAAATGATAAAAGCAAAATTAAACTTTTCCAAAGAATTGAATAGCTAACCCTTTTAGGTAAATTCAAATTAAAAAATCTCCATTAATACATATTAAAAGAATCACTCATTTTATTTGTTGGGTAGAGGAAATAAAATGAAAGGCATAACATTTGACCTATGACTCATATACTCGTATGTATAAATAAATTATTTATCGGAATGCCGTCTCGAATAACATACGTTTGAACTCTTCTAATTTCCCTGAAATAAATTTAATTTTCAGTTTTTGAATTCACATCTCAAGTATACAATACATAGTTTTTGGAGTGAAAGTTTTCAAAGAAAAATCGGATATCGTGGTACTAGATCACTAAAAAAGGTGTAAAACCTTAAATCCTTGTTTGTATTTCTGTCTGTATGGTGGAGATAATTCAAAATCTAAAGGATAAAACTCAGTCTCAAAGCTTATCGCTCAAGATAGCATAACAAGGTTTTTGTTCAAGTCGTCCAGCTAGAAGTAACTCTTTAATTAAGAAATTGTTTTGCCGATTGCAACAGAGTTCATCTTTTAAAAAAATCTTATTATAGATTGACTTTTGCTTAATCTATTATATGTGATTTGCTTACACGTCAGAAGGGTTGTGATCCCTTCAGAAAAAAATCCATTTGCCAAAAAGGACATATAGCAATTCTCTGAGTTTTTTTGGCACTTGGGTTTGATTCCTGAAGGGCAACACCCTTTTGACGTGTAAATATTTATGGCATTTCATATTAAGGAGAGCGCAGGCTCATTGAATTTCTATTATGGATAAAACTTATCACTATTTCTTTAAGTTCGTTTTTTGCCTTTTTTTAGACTAACGAGTTTAACTATTTTTTTTATTTTTGAAGTGATAACTTCTTTTGACGCGCCTTGCACACTTTTCATTTTACTTGGCAGTAAATGGGATTGAGCCGTCACGGGTGAATAAAAAACTAAAAAAAAAACTAAACATTAAATATAATATTTAAAAATAACATAACATAAAAATATATTTAACAACCCCCAAAAAATAATTAAAAGTTTAAATAATAAATTTATTTTTTTATAAAAATATAAATTTTAATAATTTTAGAATATTAAAATTATATTATAAATGCCATATAAGTTATCACTTCTGTCGTGTGGTCTTAAGCACACACCCGATTTTTTTTTTAAATATAGAATCCCATGCTCGTTGTGCGTAAATTTGATGAAAATACTATGTCTTGAAGTAATTTTTTACTTCAGGCAGAAGTGTAATTAGCAATTAATGCGCTTGTGGCCAGTCATCAAAAATGCGCCTTTTATAGGTATATACGAATGGAATAATGGGATCTAGATATAATAGTATGACCTTCGCTCGACTGGTCATTAACAGTAATTAGTTAGTTAAATTTAAACCAGCTCTGGTGCTTGACCATTTTTCGATTTTTAAATTTCATTGGACTTTATCATAAGGAGATGTAAATAATTGTATATTCGTATGTTGTCTCATTTTAAATTTGTATATATATGTATGTGTGTGTTGTGTGATCGAGCTTTTTATCAATGTTCTGTACAAACTGATGGAGTCGGCACATTGGTGGGGGAGTGGGTGAGTACTTTTTTGACACCTGTAATTATAACAACTCACTGACTTGCCTATTGTGTGGTCCCACAGTTTCCACTGAGGAAGAGATGCTGAGAACGCTCTCGAAATATTTGGAATAACCATTTGAAAAACAAAATAAATTACTGGAAAGAAGCAAATTCAGTTTATTTATCCTAACAATAAAAAATTAATATATCCAGTACACACCAAGCCAGCAAAATTCTTATAAATAGTATTCAAATTCTAAAAATTCATGATAAACAAAATCAGATTTATTTATTAAAAAATGCACATATACAATATACAAAATTTTAGATCTTGAAGTGGTCTTCCAGTTGCAAAATAACGGAGAGTAACAGCCAAACATTCTTCGGCACTTATGCTAGTTCTCATAATTGTATCTTTTTTTGTGATATAAGGCCGAACTAAATTTAAAACAACTTGAAACGATTTGTAGTCCATTCTGAAGTTTTCAGGTATTTTTAGTTTTTTTGTAATTTTCCGAAAACAGTCACAAATGATTTTTAAATATAAAATTAAATTAAATAAATCCATTAACTTTCAATTATTTTATTTTCATCTCAATTGGTTTAATGCAAGTTAAGTGAAAGCATCAATGTGGCGTGCACTAAATACAAGCTAAGGGCCGACAAATCGAATTATAATACATTTAATTTCATTAAA
Source organism: Forficula auricularia (assembly GCA_024734495.1). Taxonomy (NCBI): domain Eukaryota; kingdom Metazoa; phylum Arthropoda; class Insecta; order Dermaptera; family Forficulidae; genus Forficula; species Forficula auricularia. Next base: position 15,563,740 of record JALMQS010000225.1, on the reverse strand, counting down.
AAAAGGCTTATATTAAAAAAAAAGAAAAGAAAATAATTTCTTAAAAATGACTAATATAAAATTATTTATTGGAAATAGAATTTTAAGCCATTTTAAAGGGGATTTATTTATTTTTACAATAAAGAATCATTTAATTTTATCACCCTTTCAAATGGAATCAAATTTAATTTTCATAAAAGCTTTCAAACGAATGAATGCCTAATGGACTTTAAAATATTAGGTTCAATTATTATTAGTAAGCCATACGAGGGACGGTTTGTTCCAAGGTTAAAGTTGTTTTCAACTTATTAAAGATGAAACGCAGCAGCCACTCACACCAAGACGTTTTTTAATATGAACTAATTAAAATAAGTTAAGATTACATAACAAAGACCTCGTCTTGTTTTAGTATAATGAAACAAGTTTTCACTTTTCTCTAAGGATTTAAGATATTGTAGTCTCTTGTAAATCTCAAAAGTAATATGTTCATATTATTTATATACAGTATAAGCATTGCAGTTGACAAAGGGTGTTTTCTAATAAACTGATAATATTATCCAGATTCTGTTAAACGCACACAGTGGCGCAACCAGGATTTAGTCTGGTGGAGTGGCTAATACACATACACACACCCACGCATATAAATATATAAACATTTTCGTAAAATACCAAAAATAATATGTTGGCAATTTCAAAGTTAAATAATTTAATTTAATTTAATATTTCGAGGCGACTGTGGGTCAGTGGTCAGAGTTTCAGGCTGCTGTCCTGAAGTATGCTGGTTTGTGACTAAATCTCGATATTTGCAGTCGTCTCCTCTTGGAAAGAAATGTCAAACTATCGAGAGTATAATTGCCTAGTCATCGTCTCCAAACTAGCCGTTCGGAACCGGCGTTAAAAAGTAGGTCCCGTATATCTGGGTAAAACAGCTAAACACACTCAGCACAGGTATATGTGGAGAGCCGCCGAAACGTCAGGGAGACCTTATATGGGACTTAAAGAGGAAGAATATTATATTTCAAAGTCTTGTCTTTAAATTATTAAGCTTCAAAATTCTCATTTGTAAATTTTTTCATTTTTTTTTCTTGTCCTGTGAGGGGTGGGATTCAGCCCTTTAGCTACCCCTCTGTGGTTGCGGCACTGGACGCACAGCTCATTGAGTACGAAGAGCAGATGTCTAATTGGCAATAAAGAACCGGAGCGATTACAAGTTTTAGTTTTTTTCCTTTAAAAGAACACCCGTCTGAAGGTAAACTATCTTGAACGTTTTTGAGGTAATTGGGTGATTCTATATAGAAAAAATAAAAAAATATTCTGGCATGATTTCTGCATACAATTTTCGCTTATTTACTTTCACATTTATATTCTATAGAATATAATGGGGAAGTATTGCGATGGCCTATCTGATTAACAATTTAACGTTAAAATGGAAAAAAAATTAAACTAATATTCGAATTTAAGTGAAAGAAAAACAAAAAATAAACGCAGGCGTTTTAGATCAGATCAAAAGACAAGTCCTGACAAGTTTTAGACCAGGAGAGAAATTATCAATTAATTGTGATTATTCTAGAAAACCCCAATTCCTTGTCTCCTTGTACTAGAATGATAACTATTAGAGTTGGTTAGTGTCGTAGCAAATAAATTACTGAAATAATAAATATTTTAGAAAATAAAATTATGTAAAGAAGAAGAATTTTTAAATATTCGAAACTTAATTATTATTTTTTCTCTAATATAGTTGACCTTTTAATTTTGCTTTTAGTGAATTTTATTCTTGAAAAAAGCTACACGTATTGTACAAATGTAAATTCATATTTCGAAAAAGCAAATAAATATATCTATACATATAAATCTCAATGTTTTAAGCAAGTTTATGATTTCATGTTGGGCCACACTCATTGTAGTGCTGGGTTGCATGCGGGCCTCGGATTGGACAGCCCTGATTTAGAGCTTCAATGAGAAAATAAAGATTTCTGATCCTGACAAAATTAATAAATTTGCTACTAAAGGAAGAGAAATTATGTACTTACTATATTTCTATACAAGTAAGAATTATTATCAAATAAACCCAACTACTACTTCTCATAACTTAAATAAGAATAAGGTTCTTGGTCAAATTTTGTTCAAATATCCATTACATTCATATCGATGGCAAAATGATAGAAATGATTCTCTCTTTTTTTTTTAGTTGGTTTACAATTGTTTACAAATATGACCACTTTAAAATTCGAAGATGGCAGCACTTTACAACAACGCCTGTATTTAGACAACCTTACCAGACGAAGAATTGCTTTCTACAGGCTTTGCTTAAGGTAGTTCTTTCACAAATGCAAAAATTCAAGAAGTCTTTGAAACTTGGAATATAAGTCATTAAAAGCATAATACACATACAGTTAAAATTTGAAGACGATTTACCACACCAAACATGAAATAATTGCAATTAAAAATGACATTTTTAACATAGGGTAGATAGGGAAAGGGTGGGGATATGATCATTATTTTATTTTTTTTCATTGAAGGACTTTCACCATTTTGATGAAAAACCAATATTTGTTAGAATAATATATTCGGAGTAACTTAAAAAAATTGAAATTATTTACAACGTAGTTTTGATAAAAACAAAAAAATCATATTTGGGCGATTATTTTTAGTGGAGGAGATATAAGGACAATGGCTTGGAAACGATCCGGCTAGTATGTGTGTATCCATATAGAAATTTCGTAGTGTGAGTGGACAGTCACATTAAAAATACATAACCTAAAATTTTAGTTCCGTTCATATTTATAGAGTGGTTACGAGGCTAAAACTTTTTGTGTGGATTGTCGCGAAAGAACCTCCTTAAGTGCGGGCCAGCTATGTGACTGGATAGATATATGTTCTACATAACATATTTTTTTAAATTTGGATAGTTCAATAATGCCTTAAGAAATTTTAAGAAATTTATTAACACCCCAGTAAATTATTTCATTATTGATATGTGAACAATTATTTTGGTTATTTTAATATTGAAATTTAAACCGTTATTTTTTCATTCATCGGAAACGTTTGAATCGGAGAACGTTTTTTGTAGATATTTTAAAAAAATTTCCCAAAATTATTCAATTACTATTAAGTCAACGATTTAGTGGTCAAATTTGTATAGGTCCTTGGTCTCATCGTTTAAGTAAAAAACTTGTTTATTAAAAATAAGCTTGTTGCCAGCCACATGACTTATACACTATTTAATATTTAATGAAAAAATTTATAATAATTTACCAAAGAACCCTCCATCCCCATTTGAACTTTAGACTCATTAGCAATTTATGATATCCCCTTATAAATAAGAATCTTCTAATGTAAATATTATACTAAGTTTCTTCAATTTTGGAAATTTTATTATTTTAAATTATTTTTGAACCACCCCCCTCCTTCTTTGGGCTACTACCAATATCACATAGTGAGTCATTTTCATAAGGTCATGTTCGGTACATATACGATTTTTCGTACAAATCGATCAAAGGGTCTAAGAGTAATATTGATAGCTCTATTTGAACTCCCCCTGACAATTTTGGCCACCAAAAAATAATGACTCATTTTTATTTTAGGTCTCTTTTATAGTAAATTTAATGAACTGACTGAAAAAAATAATAGACGCCATGACAAAGAGAACAAAACCTTCATTTTATCTGTCAGAGCTGTGTTCGTATCTCCAAAGGATGGATTGTACAATTAAGCACTGAAAAAATAAAAATAGAAGCTAAACAATTTTTAACTATATTAATCACTAAATCTTAAATCCATAATATTCAAAACATATCACGACTATAACACAAATAAATAATACATCCTCTTATTAACTATTTTTTTATTGTTAGAGTTCGTGGCTATGATGAAACTGTACTAGATGAAGGAGGAGGTATCAGCCAAAGATGGAATCAGTGGGTTCAATAAAACACCTTTAATAAGTCGTTTCGCCCTGAATTTTATTTGGCCATTTTCAGTCAATTAGGAGTTATACACAAAATGCAGTACACATATGTGATCGAACCAAGCCTTGTCAAAAATAAAAATTCTTTTAGCTTCATGTGAATTTTTATTTTTGGACGAGATGCTTGGCTCGATCACATGGTGTACTGCTTTTTGTGTATAACTCCTAATTGACTGAAGATGGCCAAATAAAATTCAGGCCGAAACGTCTTATTAAAGGTGTTTTTATTGAACCCAGTGATTCCATCTTTAGCGATACCTCCTCCTTTTGTAATCTTTATTCTTATCGGCACAATATTTTCGATCTTGAACTCAGAATTCATAAAGAAATAACCAGAATCACATTGGAAATGCTGCACCGTGTATTGAATTATGATTCAACCCATATCAATCTCTTCTATAATGATCAGGAATAAAAGGTTAGAATGAGACATAAAAGAGTGTGTCTTCTGCTGGAATTATAAATTTTATTTAAAATTCAAGCAGAAGACACACTCTTTTATTGTCTCTTCAATATATAAAAATTCTGCTACTTTCGGCACAAAAACTTTCAATTTAATTAAAGGTTTGATAATACTCGCAGTTTCTTGCTGTTCTTAAAGTAAATATAATTCAATAGAAATTGTGTGGGGAGGAAAGGAAAATAAAGGAATTGGAATAATGCTATGTTAAGATTTGCCGATGACATTGCCCTTCTAGGAAGCAATAAAAAAGAATTAGAGGACGCCCTGAATGCAATTAACCAAATCCTAATAGAAGAAATCAAAATGAAAATAAACAAGAATAAAAACCAAGGTCCTAGTATGTACAAAAAAGAACAAACGAGACAGGAATGCATCAAAATTAACCAAGAAAACCTAGAAGGAGTTAAGGAATTCCGCTACCTAGGAAGTAAAATAACATGGGATGGGAGGAGCGAAAACGAAATTAAATCAAGAATTGCCCAAGCAAAAATGGGGTTTAATTCAAAACAAAAACTACTATGCTCCTCCTCAATCAGGTTAGAAAACAGGAAGTTGCTATTGAAGACATATGTATGGAGCATAGCCATGTACGGGTGTGAAACCTGGACAATTAGAGAAGCGGAGAGAAAGAGATTAGAGGCTTTCGAAATGTGGTGCTACAGAAGAATGATGAATATCAAATGGATGGATAAAATTACAAATGAAGAAGTTCTTGGAAGAATCGGAGAAAGAAGAACCCTGTGGAAGAGTCTGAAGAAGAGAAGAGGTCAGATGATGGGGCACACACTGAGACATGGGGGACTGCTTAGGGATATCTTGGAGGGGAGGAGGGAAAGAAAAGGGGAAGGGGAAGAACCAGATTAGAATATTTCAACCAAATAATTGGGGATATGGGATGCCAGACATTTAGAGAGGTCAAACAGTTGGCGGGGGACAGAGTCGAGTGGAGACGGATTGTTGCATCAAACCAGTCTTAGGACTGTATACTCAATGATGATGATGATGGAATAATTATCGGAAAAGAGGTTTTTTTATTTAATTAGTTTTTTCCTCTTATTAAAAACAAGGACTAAAAAGATGATCAAGGACAGTCGATGGTGGAGAAGTAATCTCCGAAGTCGAAGCTCAAATACAATGTATACATTAATTCATGTAAAATAATTGGTTCAATAAAATTAAAAAAAAAAAGCTTGACTTCTTGTGGTACAAAAATAATTAATAAATGTATTAAATGAAATTTAATCTCTAATTAAGATTAAGCACAGATAGCGATTAAATTCCACGAATGCGTTTTAAAATGAATGTTATGAAAATGCTCCTAGAATCCATTAAAAGGATCCAATCACTCAAGATTAGAAGTACAGTTTGAACCTTTCAACTCGATCATATAAAAATGAGTTGATATACTAGTATCATTTCGTATTATAAAATGATTCTTTCTCAAAATTCGTGAGTCAGATACTTTGATCTTGTCAAATGAATTTTACATTCGGAGGATCGAACCTCCCTATTTCGAGAATTAATTAATTAAGTTTATTTTGTTCTCGCCCTCGCGGTCTTGGAACTGTATATAAAAGCCCTACCTTATCACTGCTTGACTTTGGAACATTATACTTTCAAATTGAGCTGGTGGGTGGCTAATGAAAAACAAGTTTATTATGTTTTTGCTGACAATTAATTTTCCTTAGAGGTGTTGGGATGCAAAACATCCCCTAGAGGGGCATTGACACCTCAGATCTCAAAAGGCACTTTGTTATTAACTTGAATAACATATTAAATAAATCTATCGGGTGGCTGATAAATAAAATTTTAATTTAATTAAATTTATTTTTTTCTTTAAAGTTTCGTATTGTTTTCTTTATGAATTCGATTCCCTGGGCTATTGTAAATCTTATTTTCCTTTATTATTATACATATATAAGAGTAAATTGTACCATAGGCTCCAGAGTTTAAATTTTTTGAGAGGGGGGGGGGGGGAGGGACTCAAAAAGCAAAACAAAAGGAAAAATATATCTAACAACAAAGTAGAACTAAAAAACTTTAATAAAATGAATATATTTTTAGATATTATATTAGGTAACATTATATAATAATATAGAATAATACCTACATTTAAATATTAAAAAAAATACATTATAATAGTTAAAATAGTGAACAAAAAATAATATATATTTATTATAAGTATTTTAGAATTTTTAAAAGAAAACACTTCATTACAAAAAAGCAGTCGTCATAATATGGTCTATGGGTAAGTGGGGGGGCTCAGCACCCACTTCAAAGTCAGGGGGCTTCCCCCCCCCCCTCGGTTTCGGCGCCTATAAATTGTACAATCGTTTTATTTTTTTATGAAGTAAAGACACTAATCCCCACGAAAGCCTCATTTGTAGAAAACATGTATTTTCCTTTCGTTAGCAAATTAGATATAAGTTAACAAAGGAATTCGCCAACTCACTTATATTTCTAGAAAATTAATTTCACTTTCTGACTCCATCTTGCATCTTTCCCTTGATCTACAATTCTACATCCTACAACCGTCGTTCAAGAGATTCACTATCTATATTCTTGTATTAATTTGAATAAAAAAATACACAATCCAAATCTTGAAATGATGGCTCAACTGGCTTTTGTGAAGGAATTGAAGTTCTTAAATATTAGCACGTAGAATTGGACAGCAAATATTAAAAACTTAATTAATTAATGTTTTAATTCAAATAGGATTAAGAGTAAAGCTAGATTTACAATAAATTGTCTTGAAAGGGTATTGTATAATGTGTATACTTGCGTTTACAATAGCTATTATGAACTTAACTCTAAATTCAAGTGGTGTATACTCGAGTTTATTCATTGGAAAAGCTTTCAAAGGTATACTTGAAAGATTGTTTTGTGATAAATACTGTGACAGCCTTGTAATTCATTAAAAAGCCTCAAATGTAGTCATATTAAAGAAAAATAATGCTAATATGTATTTGAAATGAAATCAAAAAACTTTTTAATCTCCCTGTTTGATATATATCGTTTATTTATAGGCTTCTAATAACAGGTCAAAGAATAGCAATATTTTTTCAAAATTTCACAAAAATTGAGATCATAACTTTATTTAATTATTGAATCTCTCTCTCATGGCTACAATTTTAATTAAACACATGTTTGTTCAGTAAGTATCTCATTGATTTTTCATGTTTTTACAGATTGCTCTTGGCCCTTTTGAAATCCACAATCCAATGAATTAATAATTATTATACATGTTCTCTCTCAGTCACTAGTACTCCAACAAGGCGAGGAAAATCCTTAGTGACCTGGAAGGAATGTTTTAAAAGAAAATATTCAATAACAATGCAAGCTTGTACAGAACACAACTTCTACTTGTCCTTCTTTACCGATGTTATCTTAGAGAGTTTTTCGTGTGCAAAATTAATAGAAATGTCATATAATATACTAGTATTAAAAATAAATTTATTAAAAAACATCAAGCCCTCAGGCCAGCATTAAAAGTTGTTATTAACAGCTCCGAAGACCTTCCTGGCCTTCCGCTTTTATATCTTCATGCAATTATAGGTTCTATCCGATAAGACAATGATGAAGATAAGAGTAAATAAATATTATATGTAATATTCATTTACTATGAGTTAAGAATTCTTGGTCACTTGTTTCACATTAAAATGATATCGTTATCGTTCATAATTTTAATGTGAAACAAGTGACCAAGAATTCTTAACTCATAGTAAATGAATATTACATATAATATTTATTCACTTTTATCTTTATTAAAGATGTTTCACCTTGCACCAACACCACAATCTCTACTAATTAGACAATGATGAGGTGATGAATTAGTCTTTTTCCGGATATTTTATTTTAGTATCTAAATTTCAGATTTCTTTGTCATCTCTAATACATGACCTAACTTTCTTTAAAGAACGCAAAAATAAAAATCTTATAGTCTAAGATCCCGTCTTAGGTCGATCTTCACCTATCGAGTTTCCTAATGAAATTATTATTTTGATAATATAATGTATTAATAAACAAAACTTAAATTTAAAATTAGGGTCGACATCAAATAACCCTGCATAGCTATTTTTAACCGACTTCAAAAAAGGAGGAGGTTCTCTATTAGACTGAATTTTTTTGTGTGCCTATGTTACCTCATATCTCCGCAAATTGTGAACCGATTTTGAAATTTTTTTTTGCATTGGGTTTAGTCTACCTTCCGATTGGTCCCATTTTTTTTTTTCATAGGTATTAGATCTTTTTTGTTTGGTTTGCTCATGCCTAACTTCTTTGTTTATGAACCGATTTCGATGATTCTTTTTTTATTGGAAAGGGGGTATCTTAGTGGTGCCATATTAATTTAGTCAAGATCTGATGATATGATCACTATTAATAACATCACTAAAAAGAGAAAAATAAAAATAATTTTTAAGAAAAAAATAAAACCGACTTCAAAAAAATTAAATGCAACAAATAAAATACACTAAAAGGTATACAATAATTATTAACTTATTTAGTTACCTACAAAAACTGGAGTCCCACCCAAATGATTCGCTGCACTCTCTCAACCAGATACTCGAAGATAGAAGATTGAAAAAAAGTGGCCTCAAGACCTTCAAGTCTCCTTATAGACTCAGTATAGATGGTATACAGTTATGCCTCATTGGAGGAATTCTGTAAAATTTACCTGTTCCCTTCTTGTTCATCAAATGTGACAAAATTGGCTCATAGAAGTTTGTTACTGCTTTGTAATTTGATTTGTAAGTTCTGATTGCTGATGGAAAAAAAAAAAAAAAAAAAAAAAATTTAGTTAGAACTAAACTACGAAATATTAACATGAAATTACTTTTTTAAGTCGGTGCCAAACTTATACCTTTTATGAATCGCATTGGCACTGAGTACAAAAAGTAATTTCATGTTAATATTTCGTAGTTTAGTTCTAACTAAATAAGTTAATAATTATTTTATACCTTTTAGTGTATTTTATTTGTTGCATTTAATTTTTTTGAAGTCGGTTTTATTTTTTTCTTAAAAAATATTTTTTAATAAAAAATTATAGTTGTTAATTTTATTACATTAATGTAGTTATCTAGTTTCGGGATAAATATATTAATAATTGAGAGTAAAATATGTATATAAAATTTAAAGTTGGGCCGCCATCATTTTTCCCTGCATAAGTCCAGGTAGACAGGGTATCAATAGATAGCGTCGAATTATTATTTTGTAGTTATAGAGTTTCCTTTATTGTTATATATGAAAATGTAGATAATTAAAAAAATAATAATAATAAATAAATGAAAATAAATCTAATAAATTAGATAAAATAGCTATGCAGGGAAATTGGATGTCGACCCTACCAAGTTTTGTTTATTAATAAATTATATTATCAAAATATTAATTTCATTAGGAAACTCAATAGGTGAAGTTCGATCTAAGTCGGGATCTTGTACTATTAGGTCCTGCTGGCCATTTCTTTTGATGTTGTTAGAGACTTAGCAAATAATAATCCTTGATCGCCTTAAAATCAAATAGAGAAAGAAGATAAGTTGGATTGATATCACCTGCACGTTTTCTTTCCGTTTATAACTAGGTCAACAGCCAACGTCTCTTGGGGGACATAACCCTTAAGTACCTGGACAATGATTCCTAGTTATCCTCCTTTAATCGTCGGACTGACAGCTAAATCTAAACCAGTGTTTTCCTAATCCGTGTAATGATTCTATTTACCCATGGGATGTTCATATTATTTAGTAACTTGACAATGCACATGACAAACCTTATTTTTTCAATTTTAAATAATAAATGATATCATACTGATCTACATAAATGAATTAATATACATTGAAAATTATAATTGAATCAATTTTTTCTGGTGTCAATTTAAAAGGCGAAAAAAGATATTTTAATGTGAAATTTAGTTCCTGGCCGTATTTATATATAAATAAAATATTAAAAAATGTCACTGTTAATTAAAATATTTAATAAAGCATTCATTAAACAGAAATTTACATCACCGATTTTGATTAACTTTTTACAGAAGGATGATACCATTAGAATCCAGTTCGATTTGCAGCCGTTGCACATAAAGTGCTAAAGTCACTCTATTATTAATTTACTCCAATAATAATTAATAGAAAAACAATGGATATTTATTGGTTTCTTAATAAATTCATCCAAATTAGAACTTTTTGAAATAACCATCTTTTTCTAAACATAATAAATCCATGAATAATTTTTCAATTTTATTTCCAAATAGACCAACTGATAAATTTGTTGAAAAGTTTTTATTTTGCCGAGAGTAGCAGAGTTGTTGAATCATAAAGAGAAACAAAGAGGTTGTCCTCAGCTTGACAACCTCTTTGTTTCTCTTTATGAATAAATTTGTGTTTATCAAATGAATTTATTTCATCGGTTCATTTTATAATCATATCTTTTTTACAATTCAATCAAATATAAAAGATATTAAAAATAACCAAGAAAAATATTAGTCATGCAAAAAAATGTATATATTTTCGAGAAATGTTTTCAAGTATAAAGCTAAAATTTAGTAGAGAGTAATGTGAAAATACATAGTTTCGAATCGAGTTTCATTAGTTAAAATTATTTAAGATTGGCAATTTATACTCAGAGGAAATGTTTTCAGATTTAGAAGTTAAAATTGGCCGCATTAAAATACAAAAATGCATAGTTGCGTACCAAGTTTCAGCTCATTAACTAAAACCTTTTGAGATTGGCATTTTATACTCTCAGGAAAAGGTTCTCATGTAAAAAGCTAAAATTTAGTACATTGTAACATAGTGCGTACCAATTTTCAGCTCATTAACTAAAACCATTCAAGATTGGCATTTTGTATTTTCAGGAAACGTTCTCAAGTATAAGATAAATATTTGGTGCATTGTAATGTGAAAATACATATTTTCGTACCAATTTTCAGCTCATTAGGTATATCTAAAACCATTTGAACCAAATGAAAATTATTTGTATCTTATACCTATATATAGGTAATAATAACTTTTTTATTTACTTAATTGGTATTTTTTTCATCAGAGAAAATTAATAAATTCGAAATATTCGAGAAAGCATTTTTTTATTAAATTAATCCGCCAACATGTCTCAACTTGTCCATGCGTGTCTCGACTCGTTTGAAATAATCTCGAGTTTTCATCATTTAAAATTTAATAAAATATTGGAAATAAGCAAAACGGGCAATTCTAGAGCAATTGAGTACTGATACTATCTAATGGTTGACTTCTTGACCAAATTGACTTTATTTATTTATTTATGTTATTAAAAAACAAAAATATTCATTGATGGCTTCTTTTAATTATTACGCGTGTTTACAGTTTATTTGCTAATAAATTTAGGAGAGGGAAATCATTATATCGCCCTCTCTTTCCAACTATGATTGGGATTTGATATAAATATAATCACAGTAAATACTCACCAAAAAGTATAGGGTTGTATAGGATGCATGTGCGAAATGTCGTCATCCATTAGAAGGTCTAACACTTATATTGAGTTCTATTTTTTTAAACCCCCCAATTTTGGAAAAAATAATAACTCTCTTTTTTATTATGGTGTCAGCCGTTTTTTTAGATATTTCTAAAAAAAGGAATCAAAAACACTTTTTTCATGTACGATTACAATATTTAACCATACCCTTTTTTTTTTTTTTTTTTTTTTTAATGCAATCGAATGCAAGAAGGGGTGCACCAGTAAAGGTGTAGCCCCTATGGATCTCGAAAGACCCTTGCATTACCGAAGAGAAGGGAAAGTTGATTAAGTGAGAGGGTGTAGACGTAGGTGTCTATGCACCCTGGTTTTGAAGGTTTGAAGATCATAGGTGCTGGGAAAGATAGAGGCTGGGAGAGAGTTCCAGTTCCTTGAAGTCATGGGGATATATGTATTCGCGAATGAAGTGGTCCGGCACTTTTCCAATTTGACCGCAAAAGAGTGTTGGGAGTCGGCAAAACGTGTGCTGCGTGCAAAGTATGCTTTGGGGGGAATTATTGACTTTATCTCATCAGAGCACCTGCCGTGATAGTATCTATAGAAAAGGGAAAGGGCAGAGACATCTCTTCGATGAGCCAACGAGTCGAGGGAGTCGGTGAGGGTAGAATCGTCAATTAGCCTGACGGCTCGTTTCTGAATTGCATCAAGGGTAGCAAGAGAATATTTTGAGGCTCCTCTCCACAGATGAGAGCAGTATTCGAGATAGGGGCGGATTTGGGCCTTGTAGATGGTGAGAAGTTGTGGGGGTTTGTAAAATCGCTTGGACCTGAATAAGAAGCCAATCTTCCTTGCTGCAGATTTCGCCACAGAGGAGATGTGTTCATTCCAAGACAGGTCAGATGCGACAGAGACGCCCAACATGGATAGGCTGTTACACATTTTCAGGGTATTCGAATCGAAGTGAATATCAGGGAAATCTCTATTTTCGCGCCTAGAAATTAGACAACATTGAGTCTTATTTGAATTAAAGTTAACTAAATTTTGAGAGCCCCATTTATTCAGTTTGTCTAGGTCGAGAGTAATTGAGGAGGCAATATTGATTCGATTATTCGGGAGAGAGGGTTTGCCGTGTAGAGTGCTATCGTCGGCGTAACAATGAGTGGGGTTTGCCGTTTGATCAATAAGGTCGTTTATATAAATAAGGAAGAGTGTGGAGGAGATTACAGAGCCTTGGGGAACACCAGAGTTTGTAGAGAACGATTCAGATGATGTTCCATCCACCACAACTTTTATACTTCGGTTTGTCAGAAAGCTTTCTATCCATTTGCGAAGTGTTGGTGTGAATCCAAAAGGCTGGCAGTTTGGCAAGAAGATTTTTGTGCCAAACCTGGTCAAAAGCTTTGGAGATATCAAGGGCTACAGCGAGGGTTTCTTTTCCGGCCTCTAGAGTATTGTTGAAGGTGTGGGTGACATAGGTTAAGATGTCGCCTGTGGAACGATTTTGTCTGAATCCATATTGCCTATCGTGAATTAATTTATTGTTTTCTGAATGGTAAAGTAAAATAGATTACTAGCTAGGCTTCAAAAACAAAAGGAATATGGCCTATAAACAAGACTCTCTAAACTCTATTATCGGGCTACGAGCCAGGAGTTTAGATTGTTAACCAAATATATAATTTTTATAAAAAATAAAATAAAACCGACTACAAAAAAATTAAATGCAACAAATAAAATAATAAGAACTCAAAAATCAAATAAAATGCACTAAAAGTTATAAAATAATTATCTAATTTAGTTACAACTAAACGACGAAATATTAACTTGAAATCACTTTTTGAAGTCGGTGCCAAAAATATATATTTTATGAAATGAACTTGACGGATCTTACTTAGTACATTTGCCAGGTACGCTTGCTTATATAGTTTGTTTAGCACCGACTTTAAAAAGTGATTTCATGTTAATATTTCATCGTTTAGTTGTAACTAAATTAGATAATTATTTTATACCTTTTAGTGCATTTTACTTTATTTTTGAGTTCACATTATTTTGAAGGAGACAATAAAGAGTGTGTCTTCTGTTGGAATTATAAATTTTATTTATTTATAACGAAACTATAGTCTCGTTATAAATAAATAAAATTTATAATTCCAGCAGAAGACACACTCTTTATTGTCTCCTTCAATATATAAAAATTCTGCTACTCTCGGCAAAAACTTTCAATTTCATATTATTTTATTTGTTGCATTTAATTTTTTTGAAGTCGGTTTTATTTTTTTTTTTTATAAAAATTATTTTTATTTTTCTCTTTTTAGTGATATATTATTAATAGTGACTTAATATAATACCGCATCTCGTAAGAGAAAGCGTCTGGCTAATGAATCAGAAAATAATAATAAAATTCAATTCATAAATATAGAAATTCTCTCGAAACGTTTTGAGGTTTTAAATGAATATTTGAAGATTTTTTTTTATAAAAGATTTTATTTATTATAATTTTGATTATTTGCTCATATGAATTGGAGATTTACGTTATTTCGTCATTGATCATAACATCAGAACTTGACCAAATTAATATGGAATCACCCCTAAGGTACCCCCTTTCCAATAAAAAAAGAATCATCGAAATCGGTCCATGTGGAAAAAAGTTCTCGCTGATCATACATTAAATAAATAAATAGTTAGGTATCTTGACTATCTTGGAGCTATACTTATCCAAACGCGTGGGAGATAAATTTAACCTAATTTATCGAACGGAGAATTTACCACTGCTCGAAGACCCTAAAAACTTAGGAAATTGGATATTGGATTGTATCTAACTTTCTGAGATTTGGCTCGTGATCCCGGCTTCTTTCCTTCTACTCTGTTCTTTTCACGATGGAGGGGTCATCCCATACTGGCCTTTAGGGGATGCACCTTATGGTGTATCTCCTTCTCACATCAATATCATTAAAACAAAAAAAAAAACGCAGAAAGAATCATTAAAATCGGTTCATAAACAAAGAAGTTATGCCTGAACAAACATAAGAAAAAAGGTCAAATACCAATGAAAAAAAAACGGGAGCAATCGAAAACTATACTGAACCAATGCAAAAAAAATCATCAAAATCGGTTCATAATTGGCGAAGATATCAAGTAACATAGACACAAAAAAAATCAGTCGAATTCAGAACCTCCACCTTTTTTGAAGTCGGTTAAAAATAGAAAAATATTTATTATTTGGACATAGGGGAGTTAATTTTACAAATCTAAAGTATCTCATTTATTACCCAAAATATGCCAATTTTACTGCCTACACTCGAAATTTTCCTGCTGGGTGTCGCTCAACCGAAAAGAAAAAGCTGGCGCCGCCACTGACGATGGGCCAGGAGATCGAGGGTGTTAGTTAATAATACATCTCTTTTTGAGACTGATAGCTCACATCTGAATTTGCATACAAGGTAAAATTCAAGTCGAATACACTGTTAAATTTGGAATCACCATTTTGATGTATTCAGAGTATACTATTTAGGGTGAGCTTGATCGATTGGGGTTTAGATGATATTTACTAACGCTTTATTATCTCGCAACATGAGTGAGATCTTGTCAAATCGTCGATATATCAAACTGTCTTAAGGCTCAGTATACCTGCATGAATGATCGTATTTCACCCTTTCTAAATAATCCATTGCAATATCGATAGAGGAATTAATTAAAGAAATCTAAAGAATGTTCAAAAATGAATGAAATTTCTTCAAAAAATTATTGAAAAGGCTGCGATTTTATTGACCTCCGAGCTTTAATAATAAAAATTCTTTAGGAAGAACAAAAATTCTTTTTTTCTCTGTCTCTATCCATCTCTTTCTACTCATGGGATTCCAAAATGTAAAATGAATATTTCATCACGAAGAGAAAGAAATTAGTTTTTTTTTCTTTTTTCGTAAAATATTTACTTTTGAAAAACTCGACTATATAATATTTTTTGTATAAATAAGAAAAAAGTCTATGTTTAAAATTCCCATTGCGGTCGACCATCATTTTTTTAATATGAATACAAAAAGAAGATTAATTATTGTGATGACTTCTCCTTTCCACATATATATAATTTAGCATAAGGATTAATTTATAATATTCATATTAAAAAAATAAACATTTCAAAACCCATAAGCTTTAGAAATTACTGGTGACATTTATAGTTAATCCATCTCTACACACCAGGAATCACTTATAGACCCTGCAAGTGCTTTTCTTTTCTTGGTCAAAAATCAATAATAAATAAAAATACAAAAGGGTCAATCCATTTCAAATCGCCCAATATAAATAAAATTTGTTGCTCATGATTTTATATTTTTCTGATTTTTTTATCATGAGTTCACTATAAGTAGACAGTCACAAAACAGTACTTGAAAATTTTTTATATCTCATAGTTTTTTATTGGCAGGCATTTTAAAATGGTGGTTGAGCATATTTTAATAAAAAACTTGGTTTGCGGAAAGTTTATAGTAATTTATAGTAATTGGTATAGTAAATAGTTTATAGTAATTGCCAAGCTATTTTTAAAGATAGCAGAATAATTCAAAAACCAGTGTATTAAGCATGAAATGAACTTCAAGTATACATTATTTTAATTTTTTTATTGTGTAAGAAAATCAGTCAAACTCTTCCTGTAAAAACTCGGAAAAAATGTATAAATCTTTACTTTTTAAATCCATAAATTTTTATGAAGAAAAAGAGAGTCACTAATAATAAGTTATTTCTGTGTTGTATACTTATATAATTACCTGCAGTATAATTTGTAGTCTTGAGAATGCACTCGTTTTTTTCTAGAGCTTTTCAAAAATGACCGAAACCCTTTAAATGTCAATTTTCAGAGGTCAATATCTGAAAAGGGACTTAATGAAAAAAATTGAAAATTTTACAAAATGTTCTTTATACAAATAGGAATATCTCACAAATAAATTATGATCGAGACTCAACTACATTTAGAGTTAAAGTGCAGTGAATTTCAGTAAAAACGCTACCCTGCTACACACTCATGCAGTGCCAAGTTAGCAAATAAGGGCTTGAAATTATTACAATTGACATTGGTCGAATGATGATTAAATCATTACATACAATAAATGAACAAATATTTCTTAATTTAAAAACAATGGACAGTGATAACAATAGGAGTTCTAATTCTTAAACTTGATTTACCGATACATTTGTTGTACTACACTTGCATACAGAATACACACAATCAGAGGCGTAGCAACGGGGGGGGGGGGGAGTCACCCCCCAAAGGCATGGCTCTATGAGTAACGACAACGACAAAAAAATTTTAGAGAAAAATAAAAACCGACTTCAAAAAATTAAATGCAACAAATAAAATACACTAAAAGGTATAAAATAATTATTATCTTATTTAGTTACAACTAAACGACGAAATATTAACACGAAATTACTTTCTTTTGAAGTCGGTCAGCCAAACATGTATCCTTTTATGAATCGCACTCGACGGATCTTACTTAGTACGTTTGGAGGATATGCTCGCTTATAGGTATAGTTTGTTTGGCACCGAATTCAAAAAGTAACTTCGTGTTAATATTTCGTCGTTTAGTTGTAACTAAATAAGATAATAATTATTTTATACCTTTTAGGGTATTTTAACAAAATAGTCACAACTTCCCAAAAAGACAGGCGCGGATAAATGTGAAAATTTCAGGACCATTAGCCTAACCTCACATGCCTCCAAAATCCTAACCAAAATAATCCAGAGAAGAATAGAACAAAGAGTTGAAGAAAATCTGGGGAAGACCAGTTCGGCTTTAGAAGAAACAGAGGCACCCGAGAAGCAATTCTCTCTCTTAGACTAATAATAGAAAGGGCTTTTATCAGGGAAGAATCTGTCTACATCGGATTCATAGACCTAGAAAAAGCATTCGATAATGTCAATTGGGAAATTATGTTTAAAATATTAAAACAGGCGGGAATAAAATTCAGAGAGAGAAGACTAATCTACAATCTATATCAAAACCAGACGGCAATTATAAATATTGGTGATGAACACAGAGAAGCCAAAATAAAAAAGGTGTAAGACAAGGATGTGTGCTGTCACCCATGATTTTCAACTTATACATAGAAGAAGCGATTAAAGAATTCAAAGACAAAATTGATACAGGTATAGAAATCCAAGGTCAAAAGATCGCTATGTTAAGATTTGCCGATGACATTGCCCTTCTAGGAAGCAATAAAAAAGAATTAGAGGACGCCTTGAATGGAATTAACCAAATCCTAATAGAAGAAATCAAAATGAAAATAAACAAGAATAAAACCAAGGTCCTAGTATGTACAAAAAAAGAACAAACGAGACAGGAATGCATCAAAATTAACCAAAGAAAACCTAGAAGGAGTTAAGGAATTCCGCTACCTAGGAAGTAAAATAACATGGGATGGGAGGAGCAAAAACGAAATTAAATCAAGAATTGCCCAAGCAAAAATGGGGTTTAATTCAAAACAAAAACTACTATGCTCCTCCTCAATCAGCTTAGCAAACAGGAAGTTGCTATTGAAGACATATGTATGGAGCATAGCCATGTACGGGTGTGAAACCTGGACAATTGGAAAAGCGGAGAGAAAGAGATTGGAGGCTTTCGAAATGTGGTGCTACAGAAGAATGATGAATATCAAATGGATGGATAAAATTACAAATGAAGAAGTTCTTGGAAGAATCGGAGAAAGAAGAACCTTGTGGAAAGAGTCTGAAGAAGAGAAGAGGTCAGATGATGGGGCACACACTGAGACATGGGGGACTGCTTAGGGATATCTTGGAGGGGGAGGTGGGAAAGAAAAGGGGAAGGGGAAGAACCAGATTAGAATATTTCAACCAAATAATTGGGGATATGGGATGCCAGACATTTAGAGAGGTTAAACAGCTGGCGGGGGACAGAGTCGAGTGGAGACGGATTGTTGCATCAAACCAGTCTTAGGACTGTATACTCAATGATGATGAGGGTATTTTATTTGTTGCATTTAATTTTTTGAAGTCGGTTTTTATTTTTTTCTTAAAAATTTTTATTTTTTCTTTTTAGTGATGTTATTAATAGTGATCATATCATCAGAACTTGACCAAATTAATATGACACCATTCCTAAGACACCTTTCGGATAAAAAAAGAACCATCGAAATCGGTTCATAAACAAAGAGGTTAGGTCTAAACAAACCTAATAAAAAAGGTCTAATACCTATGAAAAAAAATCGAAAAAAAATGGGACCAATCGGAAGCTAGACTGGACCCAATGCAAAAAAAAATTTTCAAAATCGGTTGACAATTGGCGGAGATATGAGGTAACATAGGCACAAAAAAAAAAAAAAAAAAAAAAAAATTCAGTCGAATAGAGAACCTCTCCTTTTTTTGAAGTCGGTTAAAAATAACTAGAAGGGGCACGGATAGAATGATCTCTCTTTCTTTAGAGCTAAGAAGGCATTGCAAAAGGGGTGACAAATACAAGTTAAAACCTGTTTCAGACTATTAGAGATTAATTTCTGTAATCTCTTTTATATGATATGAGGTAACATAGGCACAAAAAAAAAAAAAATTCAGTCGAATAGAGAACCTCCTCCTTTTTTGAAGTCGGTTAAAAAGGGGGTACATTTTAATCAGGACCCAAAATTCCTAGTGCCGCCAGTGCAATAAGCCAAATAGTATATAATTTTTAAATTGAAAGTTTCTTTTTTGCCGAGAGTAGCACAATTTTTATAAATTAAAGGAGACAATAAAAGAGTTTCTTCTGCTGGAAATTTTTTTTTTAATTTATTTATAACGAGACCATAGTTTCGAGGGCTTTGCCCCCTTCATCACTATTACAATTCAACATTAAAAAATTTATTTTTCCAGTAGAAGACACACTCTTTTATTGCCTCCTTTAATATATAATTTTTGGTAAAATTTAATAAATTTTCTTAGCTAAAAAGAAGATTGGGGTGCTAATTATCATACAAAATTTTATTTTTAACAGGCATAATCTAAACTTATATTTGTGCATATTTAATTAATTAAATTACATATAAAATGAATATGGAAATTTCTTAAAGGATTTCCTATCGAAATATTTCGGAGAATATTGGCAGGCTCGGTTATCTTATCGAGTAACGGATTCTTTCATTTCTTATTCCTCGCTTCATTTGGTGTCGAGAAAGCCTTGAGGCAACGTCGACGACCATGTTCAGCCATTTAAAGGTAATCTACCCTTAATATTTACCCCCAGATTTTATATATAACATTCTTATATATTCAATTATTACTCATTTAGACAAGTTCTTACTTTTTCCATCCTCAAAATTTTAGTTTAGCATGGAGATTAAATTTTTTAAATAATTAATTTCGACCCCCCCTTCCCCACGAGCATATTAAATATATATTATTTGATCGTATGTTTCCTATATTCGATTCAATCGTGAATCGAATGCAGGTGATTTTTGTCAAATATTAAGTGAAAATAATATCTGAACTTATATATTTCTAACTTGAAATAATGAAGTTAAATAAATTAATAATTTTCTCATTAATATATTAAAAGAATAATTAACACATTAATGAGAATTGTTTTGATCGCGCTTTTGGAACAAGATATATATCGCGAGAGAGCTTCAACCAGCAGTAGTCTCGCGATATATATCTTGTTCAAAAAGCGAGATCAAAAACAATTCTCATTAATGTGTTAATGGTTTTACTTTATCCAATGCGAAGCATGGGAGAAAGTATTGTAATCGCTCTCGCGGCAAGCGCGACTTCAAAGGGTCCTCAGGTAAAGACTACGGAACCCATGGACTCAATTAAGGTCACAAATTGAAGTATTCAATGAGATTGAATTTTAGCACGTGACGGTTTTGCCAAAAATTACCTGGAATCTCGTCGAGAGGCCAAAAAGTGCCATTTTTTTTGGAAGTGCGTGGGGATGGATGGATGTATGTGTGTTATCGTTTTTTTTCGTCCACGAATTTTTTCCACACCTTTTGCGCTGATTGAAATGAAATTGAAAACCTACCATTAGTTTAACAAAATGAAGCGCTGATTAGTTTTTGGTACATATCGGTCCACAAACATTAGTACTTTATTTCGGTACTTTTTTAGTTTTTTCTAAATATCTTGAAAATGACTTAACCAATTTTGATGAAATTTAATATCCTAATTAAGTACCTTGAGGACCACAAAAAGGTTAAATAAAGTTTTTAGTAAAATCATAATATAAAGTACTTTTTTAATTTTTTATTTAAAATTCCTTAAAATTTATTCATTTGATCGTTTTAAGATAGCTCATTTAACCTAACTTAAGTAAGAATGGTTAGGGCTTCTCGCTGTGAAATGGTAAAAATTTGGGAGGAAATTTTATAAGCAACCATAGCAACCGCGTTGTTTTCTTATTTGTTACCATTGCTGAAGATATGGAGAAAATCGACTTAAAATCAAAAAATAGCGATTGATTCTCATCTAGTACTTGAGGAATAACCATTCTATATTGGATTCTTGACGTTTCGGTTTTTATTGGTAACCATTGCTGAAGACATAGAAGAATCGAGGTTAAAAACCGTGGTCATTGGCTGATTGCTTCTCATCTAGTACTTGAGGAATAACAATTCTATATTGGATTTTTGATCTAAGCTTCTTGATTATTATTGGTAACCATTGCTAAAGACATGGAAGGAATCTGCTTAAAATTAAAAGTAGAATGCAATAAGGTTATTCCTCTAGTATTAGATAAGAATCGATTGTTATTTTTTGATTTTAAGCCGATTCCTCCATGTCTTCAGCAATGGTTACCAATAATAATCGAAGCGTCAAAAATTTAATGTAGAATGGTCATTCCTCGACTGTTAAATGAGAATTGATAATTATTTTTGAATTAAAGGGTCAACATGAACTGCAAATAGCAAGCGATATCTGATTAATAATAAAAGAATAAACCTATTAATATTTCAAATGAATTTGGATAAAGTTTAGCAACGATCCGTTGCAGTTTATTTAATATATTAATGAGAAAATTATAAATTTATATTTTATTTGATTTTAAACTTAAAATTTCAAACTTTTTCATCTTTATCTGATGAATCCATGAATGTTGATTAAACCATTCACTTTAAAGGTTTAATAATTTGAATTTTTTACTATATATAGAATATCATCTCTTTAGTAATTTTCCTGGAAATTGTTTCCAGATTTAGCTTACCTTCCTTTGTATTTGGTGAAGCCCCTTGAATTTTTGTCAGAGAGAAATTTTTTTCTGAATGAACTGGAATTTAATCCCGGATCACCTCGATTGGAATTCGATCGTTCAATCCACTAAGCTCTTATTATGTATAGATTTATTCTTAAGGAAGATAGCAGGGAGATTAAATTTATTCTAATCGAAGATAGCCGCTTCTCTCGAAACAATTTCTGGGCATTATATTGTTATTTTCAAAATATTTTCTTGCTGACAGTACCAGCGTTGTCGATTTTCAATAGAAAATCAATGAGGATGTCCTCTGCTTGATACAAATATATACAATATATGAAAAATTAAATCAGCTCCAAAACAAATACTACTATGACCAGAGAAGATATCTAGTATGTTACGCTTAGAGATATAAGTAGAATTAATTCTGTTCTAGTATGTTGTCTATAAATAGATAATAGAAAAAAATATTAAGAGTTAAAATTTTAGTAAAATCACACATAATTAATTATAATTATTTATTGAACACGAATAATTAATACAATAAACTACGAATTTTTGCTCATACTTGAGAACGAGCGCAGAATAAGTCGATCGAAACGTTGTAGTTTGTTATATTTTTTATTCGTGTTCAATAAATAAATTATAATTAATTATGTGTGATTTTACTAAAATTTCAACTCTTAATAAAATTAATCACAAAAATAAAAGTTTCAACAGAAATTCTAATAAATATCTTTGCTGAGATTTCTGTGACAAGTAGATAAAAAATAATGACACAAGTTATAATTTTTTTTGTTCTCTGTTTATTAATGTATTCTCCAATAAAATTGGATGCTTTTAAACCCTAGGCTTCAACCCTTTCATTTGGGTGACATGAAAATCCTTTTAAAAAATAATATTTTCCTAATCAAATGACATCTATAAAATACGAATACGAATATATTTTAAAGCTCAAATGTTACAGTATCTTTTGTAAATAAGGAAAAATGAAATTCTTTAAATCGGCAAAATAATTCATATTGAAACTTTCTGGGATCGGAAATGATATATTGTTGATAATTATTTAGATTAAAGTTTTTTAAATAAAATAATTTTCAAATATAATTAAGGATTAAATTTACTAGTGGATTCATTATACTGAGGTTTTGGAGTAAGTTTTACTAAAGGTCACGCTATTTTTGGTGCTGTAGCGGAACAAATGTTTTTCTACTTTCTACTATCTCAAACTCCATATCTATTATTAAGACATCAAGAGATTAAGAAAATATGAAAAGAGATTTAAATGGGGAAAATGAGTATGATGTATTGTACACCTCTCAAAGGAATGTATTCTGTATATGGTAGAGTGTTTAAAATTTATAAGTATAGATATTTTAAAATACCTAAACATAGATAAAAATTCAAACTTAAATTTTAAAGAGAACGCAGTTTTGAATATACTCGATTTTTTTTTCTTATTTGTGGTTAGAAATGTCTGAAAAAGGTAGAAAAATTATTTGAAATTTTGATTTTTTCTTTCTATGTGTTAAACTTTGTGGATTTCGATAACCATGATAACTCAAGTACGAAAAATTGCAGAAAGTGTGATTTGGTACCAAATTTAAATAACAAAGAACTGGCTAGATCAGTGATGTCCAACACACGAGGCACGTGGGCCGCATGCGGCCCAGTACTGCAATGAATGAGGCTCGACAAAAAATTATAAACTTCCTTGAAACATTCAGATTTTTATGTACTTACTGGAAACATATCAGATATAATCTGGTATTTTTATTTTTTCTAAAATAAGAAGAAATTGCAAAATCATCGCAAAAGTTTTCGAAGGGTCTGATTTTCAATTTTTAATGTGAAAAAATATATCAAGATTTTGGAAAAAATAATCACAATTGTGGTATATTTTGACTCCATTTTTTGGATATAAATATTTTACCTGCAAACTTTCTGTTTGAAAATACATACAATCAGAGAGTGAACAGAAAGAAAAATTTAATAATGTACCTTTATTAAAATTTTATAAAAAAATGATCTAACAAGAAACAAATACTCCTGGCTTCACAATACTTATTCACTTTTTGGAAATATGAATTTATATATAGTACGTACCTAATGCTATTTTCAAGAATAAAATTCACTAAAATTAAAGTTATAAGGTCAGCTTCAGATAAAAAAATAATGAAGTTTCGAATATTTAAAAACCATTCTACATCTCATATTTACATTTTCCAAAATATTTATTATTTCTGTAAATAAAACTTTTGAAGTGCTAAATGATTTAATAAATAATATTCTGAAGGCAAATAACTAATGGATTATTTTCGTTTCTGTCATAATGGATTACATTATTCTACATTGTAACTATTCTTTTTGATTGAGAAATATCAATAGAATTAGTATAATATTATTTTATATGCGGCCCGAAGCATTTGTTTTTTTATCAAATACGGCCCGTGTAAGCCAAGAGGTTGGACATCCCTGCTTTAGTAGTTGAGTTGTTTATCGAAAGAGAAGTTAAAACCATCTAGATTGCAGATTTTTGTAGAGAAACTCTTCATCAAAATGGACGACGTTTCGACATATAGTATTTCTCAAATTTGGGTGGCAGCTTAAAAAGGTTAAGACTGGTTTACAATACGAGTTATTAAATGTTAATTTTAGTTAAGTATTTGAAAAAGTAGTAGAAATCGAAATATTAATATTGAGATAATTTATTTTTTTAACTGTGAAATAAATATATAAATAAAGAATGGGTAGAATAAAGAAAATTCAAAAAAGATATGGAGAAAAATCTCACCTGGAAGACGCGTGGGTGCGCGTTGAATCACTGGAGAGTTCTCAACGGCTGGAGTCCTTCCTGGAAACCGTTGATTTTGACCTGACGGGGTTCACAATTCACGTCGCATGGGCTCAAGGGGTCATGGTGGGGAGTGAACTTTGGACCCTGCAATAGAGAGTACTAGTTATTGTACAAGCACCTAATAGTTAAAAGGAAATCCTAGAAGTATCGAATTGAACGATTTTTTCCAATTCGAGCAAACAGGTCGGAGCTTGTTTACGAACAAGTCTGAACTTGTTTTCGAACCTCTCACAATATACAATTAAATCTATTATAATTCCTAAATTATAAACTCTAACTAAATACGTGTATTAAAAGAAATTCCCTTTTAAGATATGTTTTATATACGATTGCTTTCTCTGCTTATTCTAATCAATCATTGTAAAATGTATACGAGTAAATGCAATATATAGTAAACCTTAATATAAAAACTAATTTGGATAAAAATCAATATAATTGTATAATTCACTTCGCATGGGCTCAAAGGGTCATGGTGGGGAGTGAACTTTGGACCCTGCAATAGAGAGTACTAGTTATTGTACAAGCACCTAATAGTTAAAAGGGAAATCCTAGAAGTATCGAATTGAACGATTTTTTCAAATTCGAGTAAACAGGTCTGAGCTTGTTTACGAACAAGTCTGAACTTGTTTTCGAACCTCTCGCAATATACAATTAAATCTATTATAATTCCTAAATTATAAACTCTAACTAAATACGTGTATTAAAAGAAATTCCCTTTTAAGATATGTTTTGTATACGATTGCTTTCTCCGCTTATTCTAATCAATCATTGTAAAATGTATACGAGTAAATGCAATATAAATCTTAATATAAAAACTAATTTGGATAAAAATCAATATAATTCTTATTATAATTACTGAATCCGAGCTGTTATGCATGATTTTCGTACATGTCAGAAGAATTATATTCACCCTGTCGGGAATGTAATATCATCAATAGCACCTGGATTAAATTATTCTACATTATAACTATTCTTTTTTATTGAGAAATATCAATACAATTGGTGTATTTTATATGCGGCTCGAAGCATTTGTTTTTTCATGAAATGCGGCCCGTGTAAGCCAAAAGGTTCGACACACCTGGGCTAGATTTTAAGCTCTCTAACTTCAATGATTCCGGTTGAAAAATGCAGAAATCTAATTGTCATCTAAGAAGAAATCCTATGTTTTTAGTTAATCAGTTGAAAGTTGACATATAACAAAGTGCATATATTTACTAAGTTTCAACTTTTTACCTTCAACCGTCAGCTTAAATAAAATCTCTAAAATTTGAGCAAAGCCTAGGTACCGAGTAGTAAAAAATGTTTCCACTTTAATAATAAAATTATTTAAATTAAAATCTTTTTATTCTTTAAGTTTTTGTTTATAAAATAAATGTATGATAATTCTCGAAATACATAGTTTTACCACGGCAGGAACCATATATACTTTCAAAGGGTTTATAAGAGAAGTCTAAATGGGGAAGACTCTTTGGTGTGGGGATTTCTTAGGTGCCTAAAGCTATAGTACGATTTTACTACAAGATTTCAACTAGATTTGCGTTTCAATTGTAGAATAAACACTAGTTGAAGAACAATAATTTAATCACTTGTAGAACATAATTTCGAATTATTTTGTTTGGTTGATTTTATTTTTTATTTTATTTATTCATTTATCTTTTTATTTTTATAATCTCACTTAGAAAATTGACGAATACAGTCAACGGTCCATATTACTCATTGATCTTGGTATGACGCAAGCGATTTTTTATTACCACGAATCCAATTTTACCTATTGCAACATTCAATAGAAATTGGACGAATAAAACTTTTATTATACTCATGGTATAATTATTTATAATTTAATGTTATAAGAGATTTTTAGTTGATATACAATAATAATAATTCAAAAATGAATTATCTATATGTTTTATTATTTATTTGTTTTTGAGTTAAAGGTTTCAGTCCCATATTGAATATGACAAATGTATTTTTTACAATTTGTCACAGAGAAAAATGAAAATAAAAATATCTATCAAAAAGTTCACACAAAAGGTTATTTATATACTCTCTATTCTTTGACTTCGCTTTTTATAACGAATTATCTTTTCTGATAAATCGGGCTCAAAATATTCAAAAATATTTTTATTATTAATATAAACCTACCTATATATTTCGATAGTTTGTTGTGCTTCAAATCAGAAAAGTGATATTTTTCTGTGATAAATTGCTTAATTTTGTTGGATTGCTAGTGAAGCAATAAATAATAACGAGTTTACTTAAAAAAACACTTTGAGGAAGAAAGATACCACCAATTATTACTACTTTTACATTTAATATGAATCGTGGACGGAGATATTAAAGAATTCAAAAATTCTCAATTTTCTTTTTTTTTTTTGCTTAGTTGGATTCAGAAATATCTTAATATCACTTTTAAACATTTTGTTCTATCTTCTATCTGAATGTGTTTATGTCTTACTGGATTCTGATATTTTCGATAACTCAAAACTAGAGTTGTAGAATAAAAATTTCCCTGACATTCTCTTCGGTTCGAATACCCTAAAGATGTGTGACTGCCTGTTCATGTTGGGCGTCTCAGTCGTATCTGACCAGTCTTGGAATGAACACATTTTCTCTGAAGCAAAATCTGCAGCAAGGAACTTCTTATTCCAAGAGATAGATTTTTCACGTTTCACACCCCTTCATTTTCTCACCCTCTACAAGGCCCAAATCTGCCCCTGTCTTAAATACGGCTCTCATCTGTGGAGAGGGACCTCAAAACATTATCTTGCTACCCTGTATGTGTTTTTATGGAAAAAATGTTGGTTCGTCTAAAATAAAAAAAACAAACACCTGATTTAGACTTTCTAGCTACGGAACTACCGGACGAAAAAAATGTAGACAATCACAAAAAAAAATTGTATGATATGATTTCTTGAACAGCTAATTAGCTGAAATTTGGCCTCTAGGTTTTTATTAAAAAGCTTCGTTTATGCTGACAAAAATCTCCATTTCACCAAAATTTGCTTAAAGTACCTACCTATAGACCAGGAGTGAACATTGAGCAACCTTTTTTTACAACGGGCCAGCTATAAATTTACAAATGTTGCGGTGGCAGCATGTCAACTTATGATAATACAAACACTGAATGATGAACTCAAATTATCTTTTTATTAAGAAAATAAACCTAGTATAAAAAATTACAGAAAAAACACTCATTAATAGAAATACCATTAAAAAAAGACAAAATACACTCGAATGAATGTAGGTAGAATCATACAAAATAATAATCTTTTTTTTTTTTTTTTTTAATCAACAAATTTTGTTTTTCTAACTTATTACTAGTACTCAAATTTAACGCTGATTTTGCTTGCTTTAAGTTCCTACATAAATAAATTATAAATAAATGTATTGGAAGGCTCGTATGATAATTCACTGTGCTAGCGGCTGTTGAGGTTGTCTAAATACAGGCGCTGCCATCAAGTGCTGCCATCTGTTAATATTTTTTTGCCTAAAGTACAAATTTATTCACAAAGAGAAACAAAGAGGTTGTCCTCTGTTGATGAAAATAAACATACACACATATATATAGTGTGTGTATGTTTATTTGCATCAAGCAGAGGACAACCTCTTTGTTTCTCTTTGTGAATCAACAACTCTGCTACTCTCGGCAAAACAAAAACTTTTCGATTAAATACAAATTTATTAACTAACCTCTCCTCTTTTAAGGGGAATGTCTCCCATCTGATTCTTTTTGTTAATAATTCACATCATATTGGTTGATATTTCAAACATGAAATGAGTGAACTTTTAATTTTTTAAAATTCTAAATTAAAATTATGGTTGTAGAGCGAAATTAATAAAATACAGAAACTGTATTGTGAAACTTCATTGTCCATGAGTCTCTCCTTGCTTATAAGACTATAGTTTCTGAAATATTAAAAACTTAAAAACCTGAAATTTGTCAAATAGAGTTTGATGATACGCACATAATCCAATAGTGAAATTCGAACAAACTAATTTAAGGCCCTCTGCTAACGTACCTACTTATGAAAAACATTTTCTCGCATCTCATTGAACTGGGGTACCATTGAAGAGATATTCTGGAATTCTTCTAAGCACCTTATTCTATATTTTCTAATTATAATTTACTCATACAGTTGTGTACATCTCTTTAACATTGATTTACAAATTTGTATCTAATAATTCACGAATCTTGCTTAGCGAAGGTAATTTAGGCGAATATTATAGTGTTCGATCTAAAATATTTTTGATGACAGAAACTGTTAAATAAAAATTTCCTCCTCCTCAACGACACCTTATTTGAATATAATATGTCTTTAAATACTATTAAACATGTAATTTTGATTTTGATTTTTAAGAACTACAGCCTACAAACTTTCCTGAATCCACCACTGTTCTGAAACCTACGAGCTTAAAACATTTCCTCTGACATTTGGCAATTTTTTTTTATTTATAAAATCATTTTGATGTTAATAAAAACAATTAATAAATAATAGATTGTACCCTGAAGCGAATTGATGGATGAATGAATGCGTATTTAAAACTTTTGAGTAAAAATAAAAACTGAATCGAATAAATTTATAAATACATATGTAATTGGTATTTATTTATATATAGATTTATTTTTATTTATATCAAGCAGAGGTCACCATCATTGATTTCCTCTTGATAAACGACAACTCTGTTACTCTCCATTTTTCTAATTTAAAAAAATTGCAATTTATTTTATCTTATATTATTAAATGAGCACCTGCATGGCTCCCCTTCGCCTCCAAAACCAGGCTCAACGATTTGGAAAGGGTCCAGTCAAAAACATTAAGGAAAATGACCATTCCTCAACCTGGAATCAACAACCATATAATAAGAATCGGACTAAACATGACTTCTCTAAAAGAAAACCTAGAAAATAGTGTTAAAAAATTCGAAAATAATGTGCAATCAAGTCTCAACCCTCTAATTAACGAACTATACCGGATGTGACACTTCATTTCTCATTTCTTCATTTCATCATCATTCATTTTGTTTTGTTTTTGTGTTTTTTTTTCTTTTTTTTTATGTTAAAAATAAAAAGTATATGGGGTTTTTTATCAATTTTTTCCCTTACCAAAATAAGGAGTGAGAAAAATATGTAATAAATTAAAAATAATGGACATTCGATGGTGAGGCTTTCGGGCCTCGAGGTCGAAGTTTTTTTGTGTTATTGTAAAACATTTGTTGTATTTTTGTATTGGATAATAAAGGTCATTATTTATTTATTTATTTATTAAATGAGCAATTTTTGTAAATATATACAATCGGTTTCTCGAAAACGAATTTAACGATTTCAATAAAATTCACGGATTAAGGGGTTTCTGGGTTGACACTTCGATCTATCAGGGTCTAATCTTCGGGTGACTTAAATTTGATGTGTTGTTTTATATTGGACATTGATATTTATTTGTCTAAGTTTGGAGCTGGCAAACCAATTTATATCCGACGAGCTATAGTAAAAACTGATTCTCTTGGCGAGTTTCACTTTTTTACAACATTTCAGTGTTTAAAAATATTTCTAGTCAAAACACCAAAAAAAGGCTATTTTGACTTATTTTTGAGGCGCCATAGATATGAAACAGCAGTATTTTAAATCATAATAATATTTTGTATACTTTCATAAACTTATAAAAGAGACAAGCTTCCTTTTACCGCCTGCTTTTGCCTCATTTAGAACTCGATTTATAAGTATTAAACAATTAAAGCTACATTTTTTTATCTATGTTTATTATCATTAAAAAAATCTGTAGGTTTAGTATTTTTGCTCTAAATCGAGTTCTAATTAATCTAAGGGCAATCAATTAATTGGAAATGAAAGACCAAGTTTTTTTATATTAAGAAAATAAAATATTTTGATTGTAAATATTGAGGAATCTAAAGCGCTTCAAAAATGAGTCAAAATCTTCTTTGAAAGAATTCTGAGCCAACTGACGTGTGCCATGAGAATCTGCATAAAAACACTTCTAGAATCAATTCTTAAGATTTATAATACAAATTTCTGTTTAAATTTTGTCCTGCAGTGGTTATCATTACAAAAAGTCAAAAGTTTGCCTAAATGAGGAAATTACTACGATGAACCTCGATGATGGTTCATTCGAAACTTTTTAATATTTTCTTAAATTTCCCCTAATCCCAGATCTAAAATATTTCAAGTTCATAATATTTCTAAATTAAATTTCAATAATATTTTCCTGAAGAGTTCTTAGATCATAACATATAATATGAATATTTAAGCTAATCTTGCTCTTGCACCTAAATAGGTTATACTACTTAGCATAGATTAATGCTATGCTACTTAGGATATAATCACTTAGAAAAGAGATGGCAAATTTGAATAACAACAGAATCGATTTATGCCATTTAAAAAAAGGTGAAATTAACCACTACTAGTAAATAACATCATTGTTACTTAGAATAGAAACGCCGTCGTTAAGTTTAACAATTAATTATACCAGATCATCGTTAAAGTTGTCGCAATAGCCTGCCTTCTCAGCTCATGATACTCATGATAGAAACGCTCTGGTTTAATTAATTCTATCCTCAACAATAAACACTTTATGGCTCTTGAAGTGAACAAGTCATGTGCGATGAGTATCTAATAAATTATTCAATCAATTTTCCAATTACTTTGAGCTTGGACTATGTTAAAAAAAATTAATTGTTTGTGATTTTTTAACGTTTTATAAACCAAATCGCAATCGTCTTTGGCATGATAAATAATTGTTCTAGGACAGTGTTTCTCAATCTGGGTTCCGCGGAACAAGGGAGGTTTAGGGGTTCCCCGCGCCTAGAGGTCAATAAAAGAAAAAAATAGAAAAACAAAAATAGTAGTTAGCAGTATCACCACTCGGAAAATTTGTCATGTAAAGAAAAAAAAATACTAGATTTCGAGTCTAACTATTACCTTTTATAGTCATATAAAACCATTGATACTTAAGAATGCGGAAAACATCAAACTATTATTGTCTCAGTAATGCCATTTTTGTAACAACGATTACGTTACATTAGTAACAAAATGAAAAGATTAAAATTGTTTTATTATTATTTTATTTTTAATGACGTTTGAAATAGTATTGCTGTTCAAATAGATGAGAATATTATTTATGAGTATACATTGAATATGTAAAAAAATCCTGTCACTCCAAAAGGGGCATATGGTTATCCGAATGACATTACCAAAGAAAGTTAATAATGATATTATTCATGAAAATTTAGGTGTTTGTTGGTTGTTAGGTATTGAAATTTAAAATTCACGTTTTTTGTACCCAATTTCCCCAAAATCTAGCAAATTTTTAAAATATGGCAACACCCTCATCGGCAGCGGTATGTTATATTTGGAAGCTATAAAAGTAGCATGATGTTGATATTTTGACGAAAAATTAAATATCTCATATTTTAGTGCTAGTGGGTTCCTCGGAAATAAATATAAGGGATCTAGGGTTTTTCGCTCTACAAAAGGTTGAGAAACACTGTTCTAGGATACCTGATTCAAGCACTCCGTGATGCAATATTTACCAACAATTGCTGCCTTACAAGTGGTCCCGGGTTCGAATCCGACTCGAAGCATTCGGCTAAAATCTGACCCCCGGAGTAGAGACAAAATTAAAAAAATATATAGTATCGTAAAATGGCTTATGGTTAGAAAGGCCGAAAAGCCAAAAAAAAAATCTCGGGGCATTGTTGCACTGAATCATGGTTTTAGAAATCATGTTTTACTTTAACAAGTTTGAAGAGGTCAAACCATAGAGGATTGAGATAAATTAATAGAAAATATAATTTTACTTAAAGTCATGCAAGATTAGCTTAATTAATTGATATGATAAGTAAGTTATATTTTCTAAAAGTCATAAAAATAAATGAATTGGTGCGTAAAAAATTGGATAAAAATCCAACAAAGTAGTCCATTAATTTCTTTATTCTATTACTTTTAACGAATTTAATTCTTCGCTCCCAAGAGTTTTCTTAAGATCCACAATCTTGAATCTTTCATAATTTAAGTTGACTGACATATTTGTCTGTAAACAAACCCCTCAATAATTTTTACTTTTTAGAAATTCTTGATATCCCTTAAACATTCATATCGCCAGTAATTTTTAAAGATTTAGGTGTCGGTTCAAGGTGAAATATTTTAAAATAATAATCAGTAAGTAAAATTTCAAGGTAGGATTCAAAAAATATTATTATTTTATAAAACCTACCTTGAACTTACTTACTGATTATTTATATTATTCATACAACACTATTAAAATAATTCGTTGTTATAATTTATTATAACTAACCTTCCAGAAGCTGAAACAAAATAAAAATGAAATAACCGTTATATAGTATTATAGTAATCAAATTCAAAACTTGAACTTTTTATATACTTATATAAAATAAACGATCTC
The DNA here is from genome assembly GCA_024734495.1 of Forficula auricularia. Classification (NCBI taxonomy): domain Eukaryota; kingdom Metazoa; phylum Arthropoda; class Insecta; order Dermaptera; family Forficulidae; genus Forficula; species Forficula auricularia. The sequence continues at coordinate 15,530,448 of JALMQS010000225.1, read as the reverse complement.
TATAATCAAGCAATTCTTTTAAGAGTTATTTTAATATTTAGAAGCTTGCTTCTTTCCCGGAGTATCTTATGGACATTGAAAATTACTGGCATTTTATACTTGTTTCTATTACTAAAGAAAGATGCGTGGTTTTATGATTTAAGAGAAAAAGTTTACTCTCTCATTCATCTCTTAATCCAAGTTATTGCTCTGTTTTCTTGGCCTCAATTCTAAAATATTCAATTGTTTACTTTAAGAGATCATTTAGAAAGACGATACCAAATTGCAATTCTAAAGTGAAAATTTCCATTTTGAATTTTCCCGGATATCAATTTTATTCATATATAGTTTATTTCAAGCCAGTTATCTTCTCACAAAACTTCATCGGAGAAAAGATAACGCACATATTAATCGTGGAGTAATTTGTAATAAAATAAGATGCTCAGAAGTATTGGAATTCATCGCTGGATCTTCTGGCTCTAACTTGACCCTTTTTTTTATTTTTTTAACCGACTTCAAAAAAGGAGGAGGTTCTCTATTCGACTGATTTTTTTTTGTGCCTATGTTACCTCATATCTCTGCCAATTGTGAACCGATTTTGGAAAAATTTTTTTGCATTGGGTCCAGTCTAGCTTCCGATTGGTCCCATTTTTTTCATAGGTATTAGACCTTTTTTGTTAGGTTTGTTTAGGCCTAACTTCTTTGTTTATGAGCCGATTTCAATGATTCTTTTTTATTGGAAAGGGGGTATCTTAGGGATGGGGCCATATTAATTTGGTCAAGTTGGAGGGTCAGATAGGCTAGGCGGTAACGTGACAGCGAGCTAACCAGGGGACCCGGGTTCGAATCCTACTCGAGGCATCCAGCTAAAATCTGACCCCCGGGGGGTAGAGACAAATTAAAAAAAAATATAACTAGTATCGTAATTAGGCTTATGGCTAGAAAGACCGAAAAGCCAAAAAAAAAAATTTGGTCAAGTTCTGATGAAATGATCACTATTAATAACATCACTAAAAAGAGAAATATAAAAATAATTTTTAAGAAAAAAATAAAACCGACTTCAAAAAATTAAATGCAACAAATAAAATACACTAAAAGGTATAAAATAATTATTATCTTATTTAGTTACAACTAAACGACGAAATATTAACATGAAATTACTTTTTGAAGTCGGTACCAAACAAACTATAGCTATAAGCGAGCATACCCTCCAAACGTACTAAGTAAGATCCGTCGAATGCCATTCATAAAAGGTATATTTTTGGCACCGACTTCAAAAAGTAATTTCATGTTAATATTTCGTCGTTTAGTTGCAACTAAATAAGATAATAATTATTTTATACCTTTTAGGGTATTTTATTTGTTGCATTTAATTTTTGAGGTCGGTTTTATTTTTTTCTTAGCTCGCTCAGCTGTCACCTCAGCGATTTTATTATATAAATAAATAAAATTTATAATTCCAGCAGAAGACACACTCTTTTATTTTTTTATTTTTTTTTTTACTTAGGGAAAGTGGTATAGGTTTTAGGTGAAACATGATATTAATTAATTAAACAACAACAATCAGTTTTAACTTGTAAACTCCTGATGATGGACTAATAATCCGAAATATATTGAGTTTGTATAAACCTCTTTGAGTTTTATTTCATTCACTGTGAAACTACACACCCTTTACTTTATTAATTAATTTACACTCTTTTATTGTCTCCTTCAACACAAATAATTCATTATAACTATTTAGTCAACCCAAACAACAAATAATACAATGTAACTACGACGTTTTGATCGCTTAATCTGCAATCGAAACGCCGCGGCGTAGATATATTGTATTATTTGTTGTTTGTCTTCAATAGTTATAATTAATTGTTGTTTTTTTTATTGCAATCGAATGCAAGAAGTGGTGCACCAGTAAAGATGCAGCCCCTATGGATCTCGAAAGACCCTTGCATTACCGAAGAGAAAGGAAAGTTGATTAAGTGAGAGGGTGTAGACGTAGGTGTTTATGCACTCTGGTTTTGAAGGTTTAACGATTATAAGTGCTGGGAAAGATGGAGGCTGGAAGAGAGTTCCAGTTCCTTGAAGTAATGGAGATATACGTATTGGCGAATGAAGTGGTCCGGCACTTTTCTAATTTGACCGCGAAATAGTGTTGGGAGTCGGCAACAATAGTTCAACCCTTAATAAAATTAATCACAAAAATACAAGATTTATCAGCTACATATCGAATATAATAATATGTCAGACAAACAATAATAAATAAAATTCCACTTTGCTTTATTGCAATTTCTCTGCAAGCTCTCATGGGCCGACCTGGAGCTGAATTAGGCCCGATAATCAGCATGGTTTTTTTTTTCATGAAGCTTCTTTCATACGGTCATTTTTGTCTCCTTCGGAAAATCAGATTTTATCTCTCTACATTATTATGAAAGCTCAATTGAAATTATTATTCATTAGCACCAATCATATTTTGATGATTTTATTTTTAAAACAAATGATCGTAGAACATTATAAGCTGCCTCACTCCTCTAAATAATGACTAAATTAAAGATAGAGTTTTCGAGTTCAAATTGTAATTTCTGTCATAGTGTATAAGTACCTGGAGGCACCGAGCGATGCTCGGTAACTTCTTCCTTCAGTTAAAACCTTTATTTTAATATTATTTTTAATTTAAAATTCTGATAAAAAGGTCGATATTTATTTGAGAGCCGCTTTCAAATTAAAAAAATACAAAAATATATAATAGTCGCCCAATGTAGCCCCCCCCCCACCTCCACCCCGCTCGACCCCACCCCCGAAACCTCTCCCTACCCCCGGATTCCCCACCACTGCGCCCCACCTTCTGCACCTGTTTTGATTCAACCATATGATTCATTTTTATTCATCCAATTAATAAATAAAACCTATCAAAATGTGTTGTTTTTTCAGAAAATTGAGACCTGCTTATTCGAAATATATTTTTAAATAAATTCTTGATTATTTTTTATTCTATTAAATAAATAAAGTTCTTTATAAAACAATTATAAAAAGTTTATTAATATTTCTAACGTTTAGGGAGAACAAAATATGTTAAAATCCACAATCACAATACTTCTTCAAGGCCTTTTAGAACAATGAAACAAACAAACCATTGTCTGCCTGGGTATAAAAGGAAAAGGGAAACCTTTTTGAAAACCCTAAGAATGGGATTTGTCTACCTGAGAATAATTAATTTGATTACGAAAAAACCCATCAAAAATAATTTTGTCGAAGATGAGACCGTGACAGATCGAATTGTCACCCCAAAAACCCCCTAACCCGTGAATTTCATCAAAATCGGTAGAGTCGTTTTCAAAATATAACCAAGATACTAATATATAAACAAATATATATATACAAACAAATAAATAAATATACAATTTTTGCTCGTTTAATAAGAGTAGATATACCAGAGAAGCCTCTTCGAGGATAATACGACTTAGACGCTGTCTCTTTAGATCTATTGATTTCTTTTTATTCAATGTTACTTTTCTCTCTTTCTTTAATGGCTTGTTAGCAAATGCTTATGTAAGAGTTAAAATAATACTTAGGGAAGTAAATTTTTAAATGCAATTTATTACATCAGCGAGAAAGACTAATTAAAATGTACTTATTCTTTCCGCTTGTAATGACACTGCCCTGAACCCTTAAAGGGCTTAATTAAGGAAAATGACTTATCATCTTGATCATTATAGAAATATCAGCCCTAAGACTAATTTGAAGCATCTACTTGCCTTGAATCAATATCAATTCATTTACTTGTTTCAAAGTTGGTCAATCAAATCCTTTATTCCCTGAAACAAATATTCTAATTTTTTCGTTCTGGTTTTGTTCGAGCCGAAATATTGAGTTGACTCAAAAATTTTCAGGTTTTTTAATTTTTCACACTCAATTAACACTAGAACGCCCGGATGCCGTCAATTTGACGACTTGAATTTTTCAACACTCAAACAAAATAAAATCATTCTGTTTCCTTTTATTTAATATTTTTTTTTAATTTTTCTAATAATAAATATAATTCTATCGTCAATTTATATATTAAAAATACAAATTAATATTTTATATTTTAATTTTTTAATAATCATTATGATTTAAAATAAAAAATTAACATGCTATATTTATGGAGTATTATCATTAACAAAACCAGTTTCTATATTATATGTACAGCATATTTATTATTATTTTTCGTTCCAATTGATACATATATTTAGTACTTTTCCACTACATTTGCCCCAAACAAATTTTTTACATATATTACATATATTTACAGTTCTATTTTTTTGCATTTTTTTAGAATTTGACACTGTTTTCTACTTCTGCTTTGATTTACACTAGAGACACCCTCCTGATCTGATTCTGGAGGATCCTTTTTTGTAAATATTCTGAGCGAAGCTCTTCAGCTAATCCCTGAATAAATTTTATTTCGCGAAATATTTATTCCATTTATTTTTTATAAATTATCCAAGCATTGATGGCTGCTAAGTCCAAAATGTTGTAAAATGTATGTACAGGCCATCTTCTGGAACTAGCTTTTACCGAATAGAGTCTAGCCATTTGGTCTATAATATCTACACCATATTTTGTTTCATTATAATACTTTATACTTTCTGGAGTCTTTTTTCATTTTCATCTATTTGTACAGTTGAGTGTAGAGAACTCATCAATATTAAATTTTTATTTGATTTTGCTTGATAAATGGCTAGACTTATATTTTCATTTTGAAATAATTTTGTAGAATATTTTTTTCCTTCATGTTCTTTATAGTTTTTGGTATTTCTCTTCTTACTCTATTCACTGTTCCCACTAAACTTGTGGACTTTTTATTTAAAATTTTTGCAAGTGAAAGAGACGTGAAAAAGTTATCTACCGTAACGTTTCTTCCTTTGTTCATGTAGGGTTGAATTAGTTCTAAAAAGGGCGGAACAAAACTAAAATGGCAAGACTAGGGGCTCGACATATATGGATTTCAAAACAGTAGGTTTCCTCGAAATGTTGTAAAATAATAAAGTGAAACATCAAAAGATAAAAAAAAGTGACATACAAAGAAACATAATTTTTTTATTTTACCACAAGTTTTTCAAGGAAGATTGTAAATTAAAAAAAAAGCCAGAACAAAAAATAATCCGAGGGTCAAAAAGGATGCAAATGTTCAAAAAAAATAATGGGAATTATTCGTAGTTGAAAAATTAATTTAAAATATAAAAATTGGGGTAAAAAAGAGTTACCGTCAAATTGACGGCTTTTGGGCGTTCTTGGTAAATCCATAATTTTCTCCTAAATAAAAATTCATAGGGTGCTATTTTTTTTTATTATTAGAAAGCTATTCGAAAATGATTAAAAGTCAGCCAATTTCAAAGTTCTAACTTAAATAGTAACGAAATGAAAGAAAAATGAAATGTGAAAACCGTCAAATTGACGGCTTCGGGCGTTCTAGTGTTAAAAGCAAGAAAATAATAATATTTTCACCAACGTATTGAGCTTATTTTTTTAAATTACTTCAAAAAAAAGAAGTTATCAATTCATCGGAATCTTTTTTTTTTTTTTATTTGGAAATATCCCGTAATCCAACGTAAGACATCTGTCCTCTTTCATTTAAAGCTTAAAATGCCAGGTTAAAAGTTTAATTCCTACTTGCATTAGCTTTCGATTTTCATGACTTGTGGGCTAAAATGTTCCATTAACTGATGAGCTGTTCTTGTGGAAGTCAAAAGCAGAGAAAAAAGTAGAGACAGAATGACTACATGATAAATAGTTGAAAAGAATTTGTTTTACCCAGAAAAGCAGAGTTCTTGATTCATAAAGAGAAATCAATTACTTGTCCCTTGCTTGATGCAAATAAACATACTTATATATTATTTATTTGTTAGATAATATAGTTTCGAAGGTTTGATCTTCATCATCAGTCTTTTAATTATAAATAATTTATCTGTTATTTCTATTTAAAAGACTGCTGATGAAGGTCAAACCTTCTAACTATAGTGGGTGCTCATACTTGAGAACGATTGCAGAATAAGTCCATCGAAACGTCGTAGTTATATTGTATTATTTGTTCGTGTTCAATAAATAGTTATAATTAATTATATGTGATTTGAATAAAAATTCAAATTTTAATCAAATTAAGGTAGTTGTTTCACGAAAATACTAGCAAAAAGTAAATACTAGAAAAGACAATAAGGATTCATAATTCATAAGCCCAAGACTTTTTGCTGTTTATGTACCACTACTAGTCAATCCCGTGCTCGTTTGACAAATCTGACAACACTGTCCGAGCTTGTATATATTTTATCATAGAAATTTCAGATAAAGTACATTATAAATGGAGATTTATAAAAGAAAAAGTTCTTAATAAGCGATTGAAAGCTGTTGCGACAATGGCTGAAGCGAAAAAACGTCAAAAAAGTACTAAAGTTAACCCACTTTTTAGGTTACATGCGTTGTTGCCAGCTTGTTTTTAGTGTAAATTTTTCATTATACATTTTCCATTATTTATTCATTATTATCTCAGAAACTGTGTTGTAACTATGAATTAAAATTTTCTTAAAAAATGTAGTAGTTATTGTTTAATGTTGGTTTAGTTTTTTTATAACAATGGTAAGAAGAGTTTCTTGATTATAATTAAATATATATGTAAACTTTCCTATATCCCGTATAGTGTAATGTATAAGAGTCTAAAAATCTCTATGTTTGGAATTTAATATCTCCGGAACTATATTGTTCATAAATTTCATTTTGCATCAATCGATGCAGAAGGATTTAAATAATAATCTGTCTAAATTTCAAAAAAGTCCTAAGAAAGCCCATATGGTGAAACAACTACCATAATCACAAAAATAAAAGCTTCAACAGCTTCACTACTAATATATACAGACATATATGTGACATATATATTTAAATTCAGTGTGTATGTATGTTTATTTGCATCGAGCGGAGTACAACCACATTGATTTTTCTTTATTATACATGACAAATAGATAAATGGATAGGTCAGTATCATGGGGGATTGAATGGTTGATTTCCCATGGCTTTAAAAAAATTTAGAAATTAAGAAATTATTCCATTAATGTTGTTTACTGGGGGGGGGGGGTCGGATAGGCTAATCGGTAGCGTATCATCCTGCTAACCAAGTGGACTCGAGTTCGAATCCGACTCGAGGCATTCGGCTAAAATCTGACCCCCGGAGTAGAGACAAAATTTAAAAAATAAATAGTATCGTAAATTGGCTTATGGTTGGAAAGGCCGAAAAGCCACAAAAAAAAAATGTTGTTTACTTTACATCAAGTACTCTTATAGATTTGCTCTTAAAAATCAACAACTCTGCTACTCTCGGCAAGAAAATCTTTTCAATTTTTAATATATTTTTTGGTATAAAATATTTATCAGGTTTGATAAATAGTTGTAAGTGTTTTCTAAACTTTACTCTGTTTTTCTTTCTTTTTTTTACCAAGCCAATAATAACTTTTGGTGATATTATGTCCAAATTGTATAACTGAAAAGTTTCCTATAACTTTTTGTTTGTATTATTATTAAATCAAAATTGTTTATAATGTTTTTGGTCGATGTGCGAGTGGCAGTTGTTATTGAAAATCCAATTTACTAGAGAGAAATGGATTTGAATGTGCTATGCAGCTTAAAAGAGTTATCTCCCAATTCTGATTCAACAATAGAAACCTTTCTTTTGTTATGAAATTTCATGTATTAACTAAGAGGCAACACGAAAATTGTAAAACACGGAGTTGAATCAATAAAAGACTCAGGTGTCCTACCTGTTTGAATGTTTGGGGACTCAACGTGCCTGAGGGCAAATGAATTAGACCGATCAAACTCATTCAGCCCCACGCAATGCTAAACCGGGTTAACCTTTAACGTCTTGTTTGAATATGTTAGAGTATCCCATCAAAACAAATAATATAAGTTAGAAAATAAACATTTTGTTGAAACAATTATTTAGGAACTACCATATTCTAGCGTTTGCTGGATTAATGTGGTGCCTTCATCGGATAGAGTTTTACAACCCATAAAGCCCAAGTTCTGGCGAGAGTTAAAGCAATTAGTAAACTTCTGGACATAATTAAGATTAAAAAATGCCTTATTTAGAGCATCCTAGTTGATCAATATCACTGCTTGCAGATGATCATGAAAAGCAAGAGAATAATTAGACCGTAGGAAGAAGACAGGCTTGGAAACATCTGGAACAGACAGAGACCCGCAAGATACCGGATAACTTTCCCGATTAACGGAATAAAGAGATTTTTCAAAAGTGAATGACAACCTGATACGCTCAATGAAGAAGGGAAATGAGAAGATAATATTTCAACTAAACTTACTTAATTCTTGACAGGCTCTTCTGAAGGAAAGGGGTACATATGAATGCGTCTGTGACCTCAGATCTTGAAGGACTAAATATTGTAAGATTCAGAAAAAAAAGGATGCCTGAAAGAGAGTTTAAGTGTATTGATAAGTTGAATAACCTTTGTGTTTTATATGGAACATCATTTTATACTAAAATATGAAAAATTATTGAAATTAACTTAATCAGATTAGCTATGGTGGGAGTAATTCAATTTTTTTGCACTTATAAGAAAAATATTGAATTATAAAATATAAATAAATAACTTTACTAATTAAAATCCTCATAATGTAGTCTGAATTTGAACTTGATTTGTCGTTGGTGCGCCTGTATTTAGGCAACAATTTGCGCTCAGAAGAATTTAAGCTGCGTAAGAGCTAGGCGAGTCCAGTCTTTGATGGAATGCTCCAGAGCAGGGGTGTCCACCTTTTGGTTTACACGGGCCGCATTCGAAGGAAAAACAAATGCCTCGGGCCGCATATAAAATTTATTAATTCCATTGATATTTGTTAATCAAAAAATATATCTAATAATCTAGAATAATGATATCCACCAAGACAAAAAAGCAAAAATATCATATCATTTAATCTTTTGAGTTCTTTTCCTTTAGGATTTTGTTTTTAAATCATTTATCTACTTCTGTTAGCAATTTGAAGTCTTTTAGAAATATGTATATCGAGTTTAATTATTTCTTAACATTTCTAAATTATTGAATTAATTGAATATTCTCTCTATATATAATAACGAGTATCCAATTTGTCCAAGTGAAATGCCATTCCTAGACTAATAGATATTAAGAAATTAACTTCTTCTAGTAAAACAGGTCTGAACTTATATTTGAATCCTTCCCTTAGCTGATATAAAGGAAGAGAAATTATTCCATCCACGCACTTTTCACTAATTTTTCTAGATTAATTATTTTTATTAATTTATTTATTTATTTTCCGAGGATCTTAATTCTCTTTTAGAATGGGTGTTGATTTTCTTTGTTTCCATATGATGTCATAAATGTAGATGTCGAAACGTCCTGATATAACAATAAAATAAAAATAAATGAAAAAAATATAATCGAGTTGTAAATAGAATGTAAATAGAATTGTCCAGAATGTTCTTGTATCCATCCATGTTATCTAGGAGAGGAAATTAACGTCAATCAGGAACTAATTAAGAATGGATTGCGTGCAATATCGCTAAAACGTAATCCGGGCAGTTTTGGTGATGATGGCTACCTCCAAAAAAGAAATACATTTCCTGATCTTTTGAGTCCCGAATTGAGCTGCGTTGCTCGTTTTCAGCTTGGTGAACTTGAACGTGTCTTTCATGAACATTGTGAGAGCATTATTTTCACTTATATTTCCTTTTTATAAGTAATTCTATTATCATTTATAAAAGCAGCCAGCTTTATGATATTTTTATTGCCTTTAAATAGTTTTCATATAAAAACTAAATTTGACTTATTGGTGTTTCTGTATAATTGACCTCAGGTAAGGAAAATGCGTTATTTTATTATTTTCCATTTGTTTCTTCATCATTTTCATTACCATCATTAATTATTTCTTTTCCTCAGCGTTTAGCTGAATACTCACTTTTAGAGCAATCTCGAATGATTGGAAAAACCAATGTCGGGTGTCGGGTTAGGCCAGATGGTAGCGCGTCAGCCTGCCAACCAAGTGGACCCGGGTTCGAATCCGACTCGAGGCATCCGGCTAAAATCTGACCCCGGGCGGTAGAGACAAATTTGAAAAATAAATATATAGTATCGTAAATTGGCTTATGGCTAGAAAGGCCGAAAAGCCAAAAAAAAAAAATATAACCGAGTTATTATTTTTTGGAAACAAAGAAAATCAACACCTATTCTAAAAGAGAATTAAGATCCTCAGAAAATATATAAATAAATTAATATAAATAAAATTCTCAGATCCAATCTTATAAATATAATTATTTTTTTTTGCAACGAAATTTTCTCTGGAGAGAGACGGACTGGTAGAAATTTTAATTGAAAGTAATGGAAGGCAGCCCAGAGGTAGTGAGGAAAGAAAAAATTAACACATATAAAATAAGGTGTAATTTATTGGAATCCTTCCTCCTTTCCTTTCAAACCGACGTTTCGGAGGTTTCTATGCCTTTTGTTACAAATGAAGAAAGGTTTTGAACACTACTGTGGAGAGAAGAAGGAAACATTTTATTTGTTTCATTCATTGACCCTTTGATACCCTGAAGAAGGAGGGAAAAATCCTCCGAAACGTCGGTTTGAAAGGAAAGGAGGAAGGATTCCAATAGATTACACCTTATTTTATATGTGTTAATTTTTTTTTTCCTCACTGCCTCTGGGCTGCCTTCCATTACTTTCAATTATAATTATTTTTAATTCCTAAAATAATAAATATTTAAAAAAATGGAAATATGAGATGAAAAATAATTTTAAATTATTCTAAACTTGGTTATTTTTGTCACCTGATAGTTGAGCTTATAATTTTGCTTTTAGTCAATTTTATCCTTGAAAATAGCTTTAGGTAGGTATATGTAAATTTATATTTCTAAAAAGTGAATAATTATTGTGAAACCAGGAGGAATATTTGTTTCTGGGTAGATAATTTTTATTAAATTTTAATAAAAAGACATTAAATATTTCTTTCAGTTCAATGTCTGATTGCAGTGCCATATATTCAATCAGAAAGTTTGCAGTTAAAGTATTTAAATCTAATAAAAATGGTTCAAAATATGCCAAAATTGCGATTATTCTTTCGGAAATCTCGATAGATTTTTTCACATTCAAAATTTAAAATCTGTCTTTTATTCTTCGAAAACTTTTGGAGGAGATTTTCTAATTTCTTCTTATTTTATAATAGAAAAAAAATATCAGGTCACATTGTAACAGATATCTATCTTTTCCAGTAACATAAAAATCTCAATGTTTTAAGGAAATTTATAATTTTATGTCGAGCCGCATTAATTGCTGTGTTGGGCCGCAGGTTGAAGAACCCTGCCCCAGAGCTTATGGCATGTACTATAAGCCATCAAGCATACATGTATGAAAGGATACTTTTTACTTAAGTTTAAATAGATAGAGAATAGAAAAGGTAGAGTTTACTATATAAACTTTCGAGTTTTTACGATTTGCTACTAGTATCTAAATATGTTACGTACCGAGACAGCTTTAGACAACTGTTTATAATTAAACTATTCCAGTTCTTTTAAAACTCAATTGTGAGGGTCAGAATATTTGAGGGTCTAAGTAACGGGAGGCCCAGGCTTAAGACCGACTCACTGCAAAAATATAATCAACAATAAAGACCCGAATCAGGTGCTCAACATGGACACCTTGTCGCTAAATCTTGGGAGGTTTGATTCGAATATCATGTCTGTGAAATATTTATTCCCTCGGCTAGAAATTAGTAAACATTAATCCGTTAAAAAAGTAAAAGCTAAGGACTTTAGAGTTACTACAATTTCAGACTCTGTGGGTCTCTCAGAGCATTGTAGCTAAACTAAATAGGACAAAAACTTAAAATTTAGAAGCTATATTTATTCATTATCTTGCAAATTAAAATATAATTAAAATTTTCGAATTTTATTTAGGGTCAAAAATAAAAAATATTTTTTTATCATAGAATATGAGGTATCCCTGCAAAGGTTTATAATTTTTTTTTTAATTTATTTAAATTTAACATGTTTGTGAGAGAGTTTCTTCTGTTTTGAGATTATTTTTGTACCTGTCGACGTTTATAAATAGTCTTTACTTAAAAATATGACAAACACAACTTCACTCGTTATTTCCTTATCAACGACAAATTATAAAAAACGAATTTGATACCTCAAGTCTTCTTCGCTTTCAAATTGGATAAATATCGAACAAACGCTTTCGCCAACTCTTTTATCCCTATGACCTCCAGAGACTGGAACTCGCTCCTAGCCACCGTGTTTCCCGTGACTTAAAACCTTCAGCTGTTTAAGACCCGTATATACCTTCGACCTCCGCCTAACCCATAAAATCCCTTCTTCTTCTTCTTTTCACGATGGAGGGGCCAATCCAGGCCTTTAGGGGATGCACCTTTTGGTGTAACTCCTCTCATCATTTTCATTAAAAAAAACTTAAGAGTTATAAATTACGAAATCTTCGGTATTCAGTCCCACTGGCAGGTTTTTATTCATAAAGATTTCAGGGAGGTAATGTTTGAAGAATTAACATTGTTGCAATTATTCAAGAGGGAAAGAGCATAGTAAATGGTGCTATCGTCGGGGTGAACGAGATTTGAAGTTTGATTAAATATATCTTTTATATATATATATTTGGAAGACGGTGGAGGAAATTACTGAGTTCTGGGAAACTCGAGAATTTGTAGAGAAGAATGTGATCGACATTCCAAAACTTTAATATTAGAGAAAACTTTCAAACCATGTGCAGAGCTTTGAGGCAAAGATTGTGTGCCAAACGTGAACAAGCCTTTGAAATGTCAAATACCTAGGACAACTAAAATTCATTTTTAATCCTATAGGCTTTTCAATAGGAATTAAGAAAACCACTGATTTCCTATCATATTATTACTTAATTTAATTAATAACTTAATTTAATGTATGTTTATAGCTTTTAATGTTACAAATGAAGAGGAAGATTTTGTTTGTAAAAATTATATATATAATAGTCCAGATTAGTTTGCAGCAACGCTGACCTAATGCTGCCGACAGGGGGCGCTGATGCCGTCGGTATATTTGTGTTTTGAGTCGAGATAAGTCGAGGCAAATTTGAAATATAATTATAATTTTAACTCGAATTTTGAAATGAAAGACTCCAATTGATTTTAAATTAAGAAACATTAAATATATTGATAATTATTCCCCCCCCCCTTCACCACTCAAAAATTAAATATTCAATTCGCTTTTCTTTGCGCACAGAAGAAGAAATTAATCACATCTTATTTGATTTATATTTTATATATTATTTGTTTATTTTTTAATAGTTTGCCACATTTTTATAATTTTTTAAAAATCTAAATTTTGTTATTATTATTTTTGGATTTTTACAAAATTGAACGACTTAAGACACGCATGCCCATATGAGTTTCTCATGGCAATACTGGAGCAGCCTGTAAACCTGATCTCTTTTAAATATTTGGACCCTTATATCGATTATCGATCCCAAATTTAAAAAAAAATGATTTAATATAATTATCCTCCTCACACGATCCCACTTATTTAAATAAATCTATTTCCACACAAAAAATATCACAATGCTGTAGATTATAGAAAAAAAATACTTCCAGATTCATATCTAGAGCCTCATTTCTGTAGCTGTTTCAGGACGAAAATGAGGCGAAACTTTTAATAGACTATGTATTTTCCGGAGTTTACAGGAATACATTTGGAGTGTGGTTTTTTAAGAGGAATAACATTTTTGGACCGAAACGCCGCCCGCCAGGGCACCAGCCCGGAGGGCCGAGCTTCGAGGACGTGCCGAAGGCACGCACGAAAAGCTCGTAAATAATAAAGATAATAACAATTGTTTTTGTCTTTTCCCCACTTTCTCTAATTTTCCAATCCTTTTCGCATTCCAAAAGTTAATCTGAATAAATTAAAATCCAAATGTTAATAAATACCTACAAAGAAACACAATTTCGTTAAATTTGCATGCCAATTGCTGCTATAAACTAGTGAATTTAGTGTCTGTTCGCGCTTCTAATTCAACCCAACCATAAACTTTTTATTTAGTGGTCAAGCCATAAATGAACGATTCAAATACAAGCCACAAAATCTCTTATTCGAGAATTCCATCCACAAGGGTACTTTATTTGTTTTTTATTTCAAATTCGGTGGTTTGGTTTTACTTATTTTTTATTTATTTATTTATTTATTAATGATGTTATGTACATAGGACAGAGTAGACCCTTAAAGTGTACATTCAAAAAAAAAAAAAAAAAAGAAACCGACAAATATAGAGATTAACAATATAAAGAAAAATAAAATACAAATTAGATATAAAAATATAAAAAATACAAAATATAAAATACAAATACAAAATATAGATTACAAAATATAAAATACACAATATAAAATATAAGTTAGAGGCTATATAGTATTAGCATGATAGAGCTTCAGTGAGACCACGCAAAAAGCGGGCAGCAGAGGATGGTTGTCTTAGGGCAGAGGGCATTGAGTTCCACAGTCGTGGGGCTGTGATCTCAAATGACCTTGATCTGAGGGCAGTCTGATGTCGCGGGCATACCAGGGCTCTTGATCTTATTGAAGGACCAGGGGTAAGTAGTTCCGCCAAGTAGGAAGGAGACATAAGGACCCTATGGACAAACCTTTTTATCAATTATAAACAATTTTCTTGATATCTCATCTATTTCATTTTACGCGATGTATTTTATTTTCTTACTTATAACAAAATTTGATTTTTCAAATTAATAATAGAATGATAAATTGAATTAAGAGTTAAAAAGAAAATGTGAAACTAAAGGAAAAAGGAGAAAACTTTTCAAGACTCAGTAGGCTCGATACATATACTATATTATATATATATATATATATATATATATATTGATAATTTGGAAACAATTTTCAGATAAAGAAGTTAAGCTATAAAGCTGAAACTTAGCAGAAAGTTATGCTCATTAATACACTGTATGCCAAACTCTAGTTAAGATTCTTTTTTTTTTCAATTGGAAATTCTGAAGCCAGACATCACAAAATCTAATTAATTTTTCGTTTTGGAAATATAAACATATTATCGGCACCAGTGCATACTTTCGTCTTTTTTTTTATTTCTTAAGTTATCGTGAGGGTTCTCACAGCCAGATAGAAAAACTCACGACTTTTCTCCAATAAGCAAAAATAAATAAAATAAAGTAAAAAAAAGTGAATTAATTTCCCCGACCGCCCGGCGAGCTCGACTGTCCTAACGTATCTAACATAATTAATGATTTTATTCATCTCATGGGCTCATATTTAGTAAGTAGAGGAAAATGGGCTAAGTACCCACATTTTCTTCAACTTACCTGTCTCGTTTGTTTTTATTTATATGATATTGATTCGAGAACGAGTTACATCAAGAAAGTGCAGCCCTAATGGCCTGAATTGGCTCCTCCATCAATAAATAAACTCAAACTTTCAAAGAGTCAGGACCCAGGCAATACTTCATATTCTATTCTATAGAATACTAGCTGTTCCAGGTGTGACTTCGGCACGCCTTCTGCAGCTAGGCCTTCCGGACGGGTTTCCCTGGCTGACAGTGTCTCAAGATGGCTAAACGTTTTTTTTTATATTTATTTAACGCATTGGCTAAGCACGATCACTATCTGACCAATCAGAATCGTTCTAATAAATTTACGTTTTGCCATTTGCTATGCACTGGCCAATGAGATTGTTTGGATCATACAAACATATATACATACTTTTCCATTTTATACATATAGATAAATGTGAAAGTAAAAAAAGAATAAGAAGAGGAACAGATTTTATGTAGAGGGTAGAAATCGAAGGTATCTGAGGATGGTTTTAGGTCGCGGGGAAAACGAAAAGAAAGAGGATTACAGTCTATAGAGGTCGTAGGGATAAACGGTTTGCTGAAAGTGTGTAAAAGTAGTACCTCGCTTTTTTGGTATTAAGGGTTGTAACGCCTCAAGATTGTGTTTAACTTTATGAAAACAATTAAATTATAAAATAATGCTGGCTATCTGGTGGTGTCTTTGAGAAGTGAAACTTGGGACGAATTTCTTAGAAGAATGGATCTATAATGGACATTTTATGAGTTACGTCTTTTCAGAATAATTGAGAATGCAATCGGGGGGAAAATGAATTGCAATGCTAGAGTCAAGAAGCACTTAGATTGCCCTGATATAAAGAGAGGTCGAGGAACTTTCCTTGATTCGACTTGGACTACGAACCTGATGGTATAAATCTCGAAAGCTTTCGATTGAAATAGATGGTGGCCATCTATCTTCATTCTTCCGCCGACTTAAGGTTCAGAGTACACTAGTAAGGGTTGAATGACCAACAAAAGAGTCGTATTTTACTTTAATATGTTAACTAATTAAAAAATAAACACTTGAGCTTCGTGAAATTTAATTTTAACAAATAATTAAGATTAAAGTTAATTAAACAGGCTCTTCACAGTGACCTCTGTTGGAATTTGAACTCGGATATTTTTCCTAAAAATGCTTTTGTTGTTAATTTCTTGGTGGAAAAATATTCAAGTCGAAAAATCTCATCGCAAAGCACGATGAATATTATAACGATTCAACATTTGAAGAATTAACAATATTAATGGTTTGTTAAAAATTTATTTTTATAAAACTCAATTATTTATTGAAATGATCTATTACAATTTATATTGTCGTCATGTCTCCTGATAGGTATAATCATAAAAACTGACTTCAGAACAGTAGTAAAGTTACACTCAAGACAAAAATTTCAATTTTAACAGGTCGATGCACTTAGTTGATTTAATCTTAAAACGGCTTCTTAATCAGATGCCGAAATTTCGTGAAAAGAAAAAATCAAAAATTCTAAGCATTTGTCAATTTCATCATGAAATGGAACAACCCAAAAAAGTTCTCAAAATTAAAATACTAACCACGAAGACAGTGATTCTCAAGCGTCACACTAGGATATCGCCAAACCTTTAACAATGTGTCGCTAAAAACCAAGAATACATTGTTTTTCTCTAGGTAGTTTTAATTTATTTGAATACAAATATTTTTATACCTTTTTACTTTACCATACAGGGTATGGTCAAGTATTGTAATCGTGCATGAAAAAAGTGGTTTTTCCTTTCTTTTTTTCGAAATATCTCAAAAACGGTTGAAACTATTTTGATTAGAAAAATTGAGCGAAACCATGGTATTTCGCTCTACAAAAAAGCTCTAATAGGTGAACATCGAAAAAATTATATTTTTCGAGATAATAATTGTTTTGTTAAAATGTCTGTTAGTCTGTACGTCCGTCCGGTTGTCTGGTAGTCCGTTAGTCTGTGCGTTATCAAATTTTTGTGGACGAGCTAGCTCAAAAACTAGTGTGAATATCGAAACCAAATTTCACACGTAGTTTTGATCCATTGAGATTAAGAGCTGATTAGATTTTGGTACATATCGACCCAAAAATTACGGGGGGTGGAGGGGGTTAAAAATTAAAATAGGCTCTTATACCAAACTCAACCAAATTTTGTATACATAATCAGTGGGACCCGAGAAGTCTAAAAATGCAAAAACTAACCGCTCTCAAACTTTGATGATATATTTAAATATACTAGCTGAGAAGCCCGCCTTCGGCTCTGGACCCCCCTCTCCCTAGTCGACATTTTTACTTTACCATACAGGGTAGGGTCAAAAAATGAAAATCTTGGCCATTTACCAAACTAACCCAAATTTTGTATATACATAATTAGTGGGCCCCCAGGAGTCTAAAAATGCAAAAACTAACCTCCCTCCCCTACACGATTATAAATAATTTTATTAAATAACAAATATAAGTGGGGGGCCAGGTTGTATGATAAAGTCAAGTGGATGGCCACATCAGAACACGTCAGTTTATTTACCATCATATATGTAATATATATGTAATGTTATAAGAAGAAGTGAGTCAAAACCCAACGTGAGTGAATAAGATAGATTTTATCGAACTGATTTTTCTAATCTTCATCATCATTGAGTATACAGTCCTAAGACTGGTTTGATGCAACAATCCGTCTCCACTCGACTCTGTCCCCCGCCAGCTGTTTAACCTCTCTAAATGTCTGGCATCCCATATCCCCAATTATTTGGTTGAAAATGTTATAAGGACAAATACAATATATTAAAAAAAAATTGTTCTTAATTCTAAATTTTATTTAAAACATTTAGGTATATTATACATTATAATACATCCATCTATAGTAGTAAGCTTATTTAAAGTACAGTTATATTAAATCCTTGCTGTGACGCCAAATTTTTAATTCATTAAAAGGTTCCGCGAGGGAAAACCGGTTGCAAATCACTGCACTAAGCGTTCAACAAACAAAGGCTGATGTATTTATTTATTAATTTAATTAGTACATATACTGGCTAGAAATGAATTTATAAAAAAATTAAAAATATGTTAACTTAGCATAAATTTTTATCAATTAATTTTTTGAAAATAATGAATTTTCTTTCAGGTCTCAAATATGTCGATATTTAATTGTCATTTCCTTAATAAGTTAGGTATGAAAATTTCTCAGCAAGAAAATCTTTTCAAATAAATATTTTATTGAAATTATTAAATTTGTTTCAATAGTAGGAAAAATAGCCATTAAAAGTTCAATGATATAAACAACGCAGTCATCTATGTTTTGGAAAAATAATAACAATAATGAAATCCTCATTTAATCAAATAATCTCTCTGTTAATTTAATATTAAAGAAGGGCAAATGAAAGTCCCGTCGTGTAATATGGTGTTTACACAATTAGAAAGAGTGAGTAAATATTCATCAACAGCGCCGCCTGCGTCCAAACCAGGATTGATTATTTTGTAACTTTGTCGTTGTTTTGGTTGTATAAAAATCAAGGGGTCAAGAGAAATCGCTTATTCTCTCTCGTGTACCAGATATGCGAAGCGAAAAGTGTCGGCCTTAGTATACCAGGTGTATGCATATGAAATGAGCCTTTTACAATAGATGCGAGTATAGGTTATTATTATTTTGAACGAACCATAACCTTATTATTTTTTCATTGCTTTGGCATCTGTCAACAACGTTCAGTGTTGAAAATTTGATTTGAACTACAACAACATAAAAAAATTTCGTGTTAAAAATGTCGAATTTTGTGCCTACACGATACGATATGCCTACAGCATTAAATTTTTTGTTATCATTTAAATAAAAACGCTGCAGATCTCACCGAATGCTTGAAAAAGCTTATAGCAGTCATGCTCTATCATTAGCAACATGCAAAAGATGGTTTCAACGATGACGATGGGATGACAATGACGATGGGACCAGAAAGGTGTCGTCTATCATGAGCTATTGAAACCTGCTGAAACTGTAAATGCTAAACGCTACCAACAACAATTAATTGATTTGAACCATGCATTGCAGGAAAAACGGCCAGAATATCAAAAAAGGCAACATAAATTGATTTTTCTTCATGACAATGCTCCTTCACATAAAGGCAAAAACAGTTCAGGATACGGTGGGAGCACTCAGCTGGGAGTCGCTAGCCCAAGCGGCTTACTCACCAGACCTGGCTCCTTCTGACTACCACCTGTTTTCGTCGATGGGCCACGCACTTAAAGAGCAGCACTTCAAAACTTACGAAGAAGTCGAGAGTCTTCCAAAATCCAGCAGTTTTTTTGGAAGGGGATCCACCAATAGCCAGAAAGGTTGTCAAAATGTGTAGAAAGTGATGGAGAGTACATTGAATAAAATATTTTTTTCTTTCCTATTTAAAAAAAGTGTTTTATTTTCATAAAAAAGGCTCATTTCATATGCATACACCTGGTATATTGGATTGAGTTAATTTTTTATTTATTTATTTATTTTTTGTTCAACATGTTTAAAAATGTCTGAAAATTGAAAAAAAAATATAAAAACCCACTAAAAGGTATAAAATAATTATCTTATTTAGTTACAACTAAACGACGAAATATTAACATGAAATTACTTTTTGAAGTCGGTGCCAAACAAACTATCCTTATAAGCGAGCGTACCCGCCAAACGTACTAAGTAAGATCCGTCAAGTGCGATTCATAAAATGTATATGTTTGGCACCGACTTCAAAAAGTAATTTCATGTTAATATTTCGTCGTTTAGTTGTAATTAAATATGATAATAATTATTCTATACTTTTTAGTGGATTTTATTTGATTTTTGATTTATTATTATTTTATTTGTTGTATTTAAGTTTTTTGAAGTCGGTTTTTTTTTTTTATAAAAATTATTTTATTTTTCTCTTTTTAGTGATGTTATTAATAGTGACTTAATATAATACCTTGCAAACATCTCGTAAGAGAAAGCGTCGGGCGAATGAATCAGAAAATTATAATAAAATTCAATTCATAAATATAGAAATTCTCTCAAAACGTTCGCGGGTTTTAAATGAATGTTATAAGATTTTTTTATAAAAGATTTTATTTATCATAATTTCGATTATTTGCTCATGAGAATTGGAGATTTGCGTTATTTCGTCTTTGATCATATCATCAGAACTTGACCAAATTAATATGGCGCCATCCCTAAGATACCCCCTTTCCAATAAAAAAAGAATCATCGAAATCGGTTCATAAACAAGAAGTTAGGCCTGAACAAACCTAACAAAAAAGGTCTAATACCAATGAAAAAAACGGGACCAATCGGTAGCTAGACTGAACCCATTGCAAAAAAAATCTTCAAAATCCGTTCACAATTGGCGAAGATATGAGGTATCATAGATACAAAAAAAAATCAATCGAATACAGAACCTCCTCCTTTTTTGAAGTCGGTTAGAAAATATTAATAACTAAATAGAAATGTTATTTTCTAAAAATAACAAATTTATAAGTAATGATAATTTGAAAGTTTCTTTTAGAGGAGAGTAGCAATATTTTTATAAATTGAAGGAGACAATAAAAGAGAGCGTCTCTGCTAGAATTATAAATTTTTATAAATAAATTAAAAATTTACAATTCCAACAGAAGACACACTCTTTTATTGTCTCCTTCAATAATGATATAATTTATTTTTATTTGAAAAGTAATTAACAAAATTTTGTTTTTTTGATTTTCCAGTCTGACGTCAAGTGTAATTAGCTGAAGTATGTACTAATTTAAAATATATGAAAATAAATGAATGAAAACACATTTTTCAAAGTTTACCCTTTGAACTGCTTAGAATAATATCTCTGGGGAAATAATAATTGAATTATTAAATATTGACTGAAGACAACATTTAGCGATTCCCAGTAGAATAACCAGCCAGAAACGTTCAAATATTTGTACTCGAATCAGAAATATAAAAGTCCCATTCCTATTCATTGACCTAGAAAAACGAGATAGCTAATGAAATATTCAATCGGCTTGCACTCAAATTTAACTCGTTCATTATATTAAAACAAACACTCGGAAATTTAATTATAAAAATAAATGTTAGTGATCAGGTAAATGAAGAAGAAACAATTATTTAATTTTCTTAAATTGGCATTACCATCATCGTTTTGTGTTTTTCTCCCGTTAAAGCGAAGAAAAATCTTTTGTATTTATTTAGATAAGCCAAATAGCTTAAAATTTTTGGCAGGATTTCGATAACAAATCGTATACTCGTATTTACCTATCTGTAACTTTTTCCCATAACATAAGTTATACAAACTAACAAGTTTTGCGAATCTTGGATAATTTGGTATTTTTCCTAAATTTAATCATGACTAGAGACTATGTAATCGCCTCAACATTACCTTTAGAATAAATTTAAATTAAAAACATTTATATTAGAGGCTTTTATATTAAAGATCTAAAAGATCTAATTTGATTACATGTTGAAAATGAGCTTTCAATCCATATTCCAGTCAAACTCTTTTACTAAGTATAACCATTTGTTTGCCATTATCAAATTAAAACCAGTAATTCTGAAGTTAATAACCCCGAAATCTTATCCCTTTTTCGTTTTGAGATTAGAATAAAATTAAATTTTCTACGTGCTCTTGCTTCCAAGTGAAAGGAGAAATCCCATATTCTGTAATTTTGCACAATTAAAAGACTTTCTTGTATGTACTAAGCCCAGGTAAAGATTAAGTAATAAATGGGACAAGAGAAACACCAGACTCCATGGATAGATGTTAATGGGGTTTTTTCGTCCTCGTATACTATAGTGCAGGGCTGTCCAACCCGAGGCCCGTGGGCAGCATGCGGCCCAGCACTGAAATGAGTGTGGGTCAACATAAAAGCATAAACTCTTCCTTAAAACATTGAGATTTATTCCCTTTTTCGAAATATGAATGTACATTTGTACAATACGTGAAGCTTTTTTCAAGAATAAAATTCACTAAAAGCAAAATTATAAGCTCAACTATATAGCACATGGCCTGAAAAATCCCGAGCCTAACACATACATTGCGCTAGCTTTTTTGAATTCACCTCTTTTTCAGTTAGTACCAACCTTCAAAAGACAACTGTCAAAATTTCATGATATTCTATACATTAGTTTGTGAGTTATTGTGCTAAGAGTGACGCTTTTCAGAGCAATGGATCAAAGACAATTTCTTCTTTTAATTTTACACTGCTTCTTGATGGGATAAAATACCGTTCAAGCGAAGCAATGGCTTGAAAAGTGTTTTGAGAACTCCTCTCCATCAGAAACAACAATAAAACGTTGGTTTGCTGACTTCAAACGTGGTCGTAGGGACACCGATGATGCAGAACGTCGAATGTGGACGTCCAAATGAGGCGGTAACACCAGAAAACATAAAAAAATCCACAAAATCGTTTTGAATGATCGAAAAGTGAAAGCTGCGTGAGTTCGCACGAATGAACAGGTTATCGCTGAAACTGAGGCCTATTTTGAGACAAAAGATAAATCATTCTACAAAAGTGGTATCGAAATGTTAGAGCGGCGCTGGAATGTTTGCGTTGCTCTTGATGGAGATTACATTGATGAATAAAGCTAATTTTGAACAAAAAAAACGTGTTTTCTTTGTTAGGCCCGGGACTTTTCAGCCCATGTGTTAAGATAAAAAAAAATAATGAAGTTTCGAATATTTAAAAAATTTTCTTCTTCTAATATTTTCATTTTCTAAAATATTTATTATTTCAGTAATTTATATGGTAAGTCACTAACCAAGTATATAGTTATCATTCTAGTAGTACAAGGAGAGAAGGATTTGGGGTTTTCTAGAACAATCACAATTAATTAATAATTTCTCTCCTGGTCTAAAGCTTGCCAGGACTTGTCTTTTAGATCTTTGCACGTTCTTATAGATAGATAATGAATAGTCAGGGATTATTATATCCGTGACCCTTTTAAAAAATAAATTATCATTCCTCATAACATTCTTTAATCCATATTCTATTTTAACCAGGGCTGTTCAACCCGTGGCCTAATATCAAGTCATAACCTACCTTAAAACATTGAGATTTATATGTAGATACTGGAAAACACTTAACAATTTGGCCTGATAATTTTTTTTCTCTAAAATAAAAAATCTGAAAATCTACTGTGAAGTTTTTGAAAAATAAAATTCCTAATTTTAAATTTTGAATCTGGAGATTTCCGAAAAAATAACCATCATTTTACTCTATTTTCGACTCCATTTTAATTAGAAATAAATTTTCTACTTGCAAACTGTGATTGAATGTTCTAGAACAACAATTAGATAGCGAGATTTGAAAGAAAAATTGAATATTGTCTCTTTATTAGAATTTTATATTAATTATCTAGCCAGGAAAAAATACGTATAAGAAAATAGTACTAATACATAATATCACTTTTTGTAAGTATGTATCAATTTGAGAAGCTATTTTCAAATATAAAATTTGCGGAATGTAAAATTAGAACCTCAATATGAGCTAAAATAACAAAAAAGTTCCTATTTCTACATTATTAACTATCTTTTTTGAATAACAAATATATTTAATATAATTATATATTTTATCCGCGGTCCGAGACAATTTTTTTTTCAAATATGGCCCGTATAAGCCAAAAGGTTGGACACTCCAGCTATAGTGTATACTCTGTATATAGTCTATTTCGCCAGGATGTATTTAGTATGATAACTTTATCAAATGTTATCTACTGCAAGATCCGGATTATAAACTGTTAAATTTCATTCTGACACTTACAAGCCTTAAACTTGGGCCACCCGCTCCAACATCGTCATCAAGATAATGATGCAGTAACGAATGCGCAGGATCGGGTTGACTCCCAGGCGTCCATAAATACATAATAATGTAAAATAGCTATAATATTTGATTAATTGTCGCTTTTATTAAGAATCTAAAGAGTTCAAATAGTTCCTTATTACGTTCGCCCAGCCGCTGATATCCTTTTATTAGTATTTAATTAGTTCGACGTCGTTAAGTGATGCGATTTATTGAACCCCATGCGCCATGTTTAAATGGAAACTCCACTTTCTATGAAGGCGTTTTAATAACATTAATTGCATGACGACACATTTCACTTTTAATTATTAGTCTGTTCACGATAATTTAAATCAAAAATTGAATTAAAGAGAAAAAAATTGGCTAGGAAAAATTAATATTGATAAAAATCGATATGATACTCATTCATCACTCTACTTCTCTCTCCACTGGTACCTAACCTTTTTCAGTTTCATTAGCCTTGTGACTACCAAGCCATGAGTCTTTACTCCTTGTTAAAAAAAATATATTATGAGAAGATAAAACTAAAAATTTATTAAGATTATTGATTGTTTACCATTTGTGTTTATACTAAAAATCCTCAATAGCCGGATACTAACTGAGCGAGCAGCCTCGCGAGGCTGCTTCGGGCGTTTGCCGCAGAACCGTCCTGAGTGAACGCAGGAAACGACCCGAGGCGCCTTTGAGCATTCACAAAAACCGACAACCGATGGATCGGGACAAGGCAGCCTCAGACGAGGCAACGGGAACTTTTGCCTTGGGCGAGGCACGTACTGACCGACCAGGCATTTGCCTCAAGGGGCTAGCCTCGCGAAAATTTTAGACTACTAAAATTCATACTTCATTTACACGTGTTCCACAGATTCGGGATCTTTTCTTTTTATACTAAACATTTCAGTCTTTACTTACTTTGTTTCACAATAATTAAAATCGTCTTTTTTCCATTTAATAATTTTAGGGATGCGCCACATCCACAACAGCATCCATGGACCTCACGCCACTGGTGTGTATGTTTATTTGCATCAAGCAGGGGACAACCTCTTGGTTTCTCTTTATGAGTAGTTTAATATAATTCCAAAGTAAAACAAACATTCTCCTCAAACAATCATAAATTTCCGGAAAAATGATTTTTATTTTTATCTTTTGATGTGTTAAATATGTCTACACCCCTATTATTATTACCAGCCTCTAAAAAACGATTTGTACCGAAATATTTCAAATATGAAAATCTCTAACAAGGTAGTAAAACATAATGATGGATTTCGAGTCCTGTGAGTATTGACGCTGAATAAGTTATTAGGTTGGTTGTTTATTGTTTGTTTGACCTCGATTGAATGTTACCGATAATTATATAAGTTGTTGTTTTTTACTTTATCCAATGCAAAGCATGGGTAAAGTATTGTAATCGCTCTCGGGGCAAGCGTGGCTTCAAAGGGTCCTCAGGTAAAGACTACGGAACCCATGGACTCAATTAAAGTCACAAATTGTAGTATTCAATTAGGTTGAATATTAGCACGTGACGGTTTTGCCAAAAATTACATGGGGTCTCGTCGAGAGGCCAAAAAGTGCGATTTTTTCATTTAGTGCGTGCGTATGGATGGATGTATGTATGTATGGATGTATGTATGTATGTTATCGCTTTTTTGGCCCACGATTTTTTTCCACACCGTTGCACCGATTGAAATGAAATTGAAAACCTACCATTAGTTTAACAAAATGAAGCGCTGATTAGTTTTTGGTACATATCGGCCCACAAACATTAGTACTTTATTTCAGTACTTTTTTAGTTTTTTCTAAATATCTTGAAAATGACTTAACCAATTTTGATGAAATTTAATATCCTAATTAAGTACCTTGGGGACCACAAAAAAGGTTAAATAAAGTTTTTAGTAAAATTATATTTTAAAGTACTTTACTCTAGAGTAAGATGGTACTTTTTTAATTTTTTTAATTCTTTAAAATTTATTCATTTGAAAGTTTTAATATAGCTCATTTAGCCTTGCTTAAGTAAGAATGGATAGGCTTCTCTCTGTGAAATGCTAAAAATTTGGGAGGAATTTTTATGAGTACCATAGCAACTGCGTTGTTTTCTTATCCGTTACCTTTGTTGAAGACAGAGAAATCGATTTTAAACCAAAAATAGCGATTGATTCTCATCTAGTACTTGAGGAATAATCATTCTATATTGGATTTTTGACGTTTCGGTTTTTATTAGTAACCATTGCTGAAGACATAGAGAAATCGATTTTAAACCAAAAATAGCGATTGATTCTCATCTAGTTCTTGAGGAATAATCATTCTATATTGGATTTTTGACGTTTCGGTTTTTATTAGTAACCATTGCTGAAGACATAGAGAAATCGACTTTAAACCAAAAATAGCGATTGATTCTCATCTAGTACTTGAGGAATAATCATTCTATATTGGATTTTTGACGTTTCGGTTTTTATTAGTAACCATTGCTGAAGACATAGAGAAATCGACTTTAAACCAAAAATAGCGATTGATTCTCATCTAGTACTTGAGGAATAATCATTCTATATTGGATTTTTGACGTTTCGGTTTTTATTAGTAACCATTGCTGAAGACATGGAGAAATCAACTTTAAACCAAAAATAGCGATTGATTCTCATCTAGTACTTGAGGAATAATCATTCTATATTGGATTTTTGACGTTTCGGTTTTATTGGTAACCATTGCTGAAGACATAGAGGAATCGACTTAAAATCAAAAATAGCGATTGATTTTCATCTAATACTTGAGGAATAACAATTCTACATTAGGTTTTTGACGTTTCGATTATTATTGGTAACCATTGCTGAAGACATGGAGGAATCGACTTAAAATCAAAAATAACGATCGATTCTTATCTAATACTAGAGGAATAACCTTATTGAATTCCATTTTTGATGTTTTGACTATTAATGGCAACCTCTACTGAAAATGTAGAAGAATCGACTTAAAATCAATAAGACTAAATTCTTTTTTGGTAAACAACTCAAGCTTGAGTTGTTTGCCATAAAAGAATTTAGTCTTTTTGATTTTAAGTCGATTCTTCTACATTTTCAGTAGAGGTTTCCATTAATAGTCAAAACATCAAAAATGGAATTCAATAAGGTTATTCCTCTAGTATTAGATAAGAATCGATCGTTATTTTTGATTTTAAGTCGTTTCCTCCATGTCTTCAGCAATGGTTACCAATATTAATCGAAACGTCAAAAACTAATGTAGAATTGTTATTCCTCAAGTATTAGATGAGAATCGATGGCTATTTTTGATTTTAAGTCGATTCCTCTATGTCTTCAGCAATGGTTACCAATAAAAACCGAAACGTCAAAGGTCCAATGTAGAATGGTTGTTCCTCGACTCTTAAATGAGAATTATTTTTGAATTAATTTCAATATGAACTACAAATTGCAAGTGATATCTGATTAATAATAAAGGAACAAACATATTAATATTTCAAATGAATTTGGATAAAGTTTAGCAACGATCCGTTGCAGTTTATTTGATCCTGTTATTGAGTGCGGAATTTTTAATTATTTTTCTCACTTAAAGTCAGAAAACTATTGACAACCGCCAAATGAGTTTTCTTTATAGTCTGTGACAGTTCTCTGATTCTTTGAAGATTGAAATGGAGAGAGCTTTAAAAAAGGCTATGATGTCAAAATATCTTATATAAAAAAAAGCTGATCAATTCTCTTTTGCTTATTTGAAATTCTAGGTTAATAAATAGACATTTTAAAAAAAAGTTGAAAAAAAAAACAAAAAACTCATCATTGGCTATGGAAAATAAATCCATTGTGAAACGATTTCATCAGAGTTTTTTACGATCAAAAACCATCATAAATAACTACAAATATATATATATATTGTAATAATAATCAACTTGTGCTTGTTCAGCCATTGTCAAATATTGAGTTTGGAGATGCACTGTTTCCCTTTAGGCATCACTGGTCAATTAAACTTCGTTGAAAGCTACATGACTGGGATCGGGTCTACAGTAATATGCAAAGTGCATACCAGATGTAACAGGAACATGTGTTTTCATATGAGATGATGTGTTTTTACATGATACCTATCGTCCTTGGCTCTAACCAATAATGTTGTATAGAAATTCATCGAATAATAAACACATCTGCTTTTGAATTCTTTCGGTTTAAGCCATAATTATTCGTCATTAATTGTGACTTTTTTGCTTTTAAAATTTAAAATGTTGTGCGAAGAAAAAATTTATAACATTACTTAGGAAACTTTAATAAAACATGAGATGAATTTTGGAAGGGATTCGAGAATTAGTGTGCTATTAATCACAAATATCCATTAAATGTATACAGTATAATATCTATATTCCATTAGCTTATTAGAACCAACAATCCATTAAGGTCCATGTCTGTCACAACCATGGTCTCCCATTTCTCTCCGTCAACTGCATTCAATCCTAAGTCAAGTTTATCCATTCAAAGCTGGCCCTACGGGAATTAGGTCTTCCACAACCCTAGATTTAACCACTAAATTCTCTCCCCCCTTACATGGACTAGCCTTTGATTAATTTTTTATTTACTTTTTTGTTTTACTTTATTATAGATACATAGGTATCAGTCGAAGAGGCTCAAAAAAATCTTGGGAAACCGAAGGAAGAAATTGACAAAAAATATTTATTAAAACAAAATAAAAACAAAAATAATAATAAGTTAAATCAGGTCTGCAAAAAATATTAAACATCAAAAAATTACTACTTTAAGA
Source organism: Forficula auricularia (assembly GCA_024734495.1). Taxonomy (NCBI): domain Eukaryota; kingdom Metazoa; phylum Arthropoda; class Insecta; order Dermaptera; family Forficulidae; genus Forficula; species Forficula auricularia. Next base: position 15,501,566 of record JALMQS010000225.1, on the reverse strand, counting down.
GTTAAGTATTGTTTTGTCACAATTTCTGGAGGTTCATTCGTGTCTCTGTTCACAAAACGTGAGTGGTCGAATTTTGTATGTAGTTTACTAAAAACGAAATTTCATATTTTGTTGTTTTATAATAAGTTGAAAAGCTGATTAGATTATAATTGATATCGTAACACGTATACTTAATGTTTACTTTTGACATTTTCTATGAATAATTATTAACTCTTAATATTAATTATTTACTATTTAAGGTTTTTTTGTAAGCCTTAATGTCATGATGTTTTTAAAATCAATTTTAAAATATCTCAATATAGGAATCAATATCGAAAAGCTGGGACCCCCGGTAAGGCATTTGACTAGGAATCAATGGAGTACAGAAAATATTTATTTAAAAATATAATTAGTTTAAAATTATACTCGTATTAAAGACAAATGAAAAATAAATTCACATTTGAATATAACAGCTCTAGTCTTTTTATTGTAATAAAAATTCTATTCTCTTTACTCTAGCCCAATGTTTCTCAACTTTTTTTTACTACCACATATTTCAAATTTAATTTAATTTTTCCGACACATCAGAAATGTCAGAGAAAAAAAAATAATTTTTACACGTATTATACATAAGCAAATGTGTTGCTACACACCGTTGGAAAATACTGCGCTAGCCTTTTAACAACTAATCGAATTCCCTACTATTACGTCTCTTCCGCCCCAATTTCTATTTCTATCTACCGCAAAACTTTTCAGTGGCGCCGTGAAATTATTTACGTTCAGTGAATTTTTCAAAAATTTAGTAGATATTTTAAACTACTAGTGTATACCATATACCTAGCTCATTCATTAATAAAATATACCCAAAAAAGAAATTTATTTCCTTTTTTTCCCCAGAATAAATTTTAAATTTCTTTCATTCATAATTAAAATTTCCATGACAAACCCCTCCGATTCTTATATTCTTCCAATGTTGGTTTTTTTGTTTATTTATAAATTTACTTCTATTTTATATTCAAGCACACAGCGTGCGGAGGCCAAGTTCGTGCATTGGCTTGGCCGTACACGCTGTAAGCTATTTACAAGAACCTTTTCGAGCCAATTTCGTCCTCCCTGCAGCTCGGAATACATTTGAGATACAAATCTGAAATTATACACATATAATGATGTAATCCATCTTGAAGAGAGTACCAAATTTCAATAATATAGCTTAAATAGATTCTGCGTTATGGACTTGAGAATATAGCTAATTTTGGCACTCACTCACTGACAGGTCATCAAAACCGATAGGGTACTTCCAATCATTCCAGCATCATGAAATTTCGCCTGCTAGTAGAGTTTGGGACATAAACAAAGAAAAAATTCCAAAAATCCAAACTTTCTATCTTTCAGCCCCTTCAAAATGCGGGGGGGGGGGGGGTCAAAAATGAAAATTCTAGCCTGTTGGACCAAACTCAACCAAATTTTGTATACATATTCTTTTTTCGCTTTTCACGTAGCTTAAAAAAGCAGAGAATTCTCAACCAAAACATTCTGTGAAAAACCAGGCCAAGTTCGAAAAAGTAGTGAAAACTACTGCGCAGCCAAGTTATGTTCGTCAACAATAAACAAGTTGAGAAAATAGTACTTTCAATTAAAATACATTCTTTCCATTTTGAACAATCTAAATTTATGGATTCTAAATTTTTAATTTAGATTATTTTCATGATACTTGGCTGTTACGAATTATACTGTAAGGGTTAATGAACTAAATTCGTGAACAGCCAAGTTTCATGAAAATAATTTTAATTAAAAATTTAGAATCCATAAATTTAGATTGTCATTCAAAATGGAAAGAAAGTATTTTAATTGAAACTACTATTTTCTCAACTTAATTATTCTTGGCGAATATAACTTGGCTGCACAGTAGATTTCACTACTTTTTCTAACTTGGCCAGTTTTTTCACAGAATGTTTTGGTTGAGATATTTAACTACTCTTTCAATAGTATTAGGTATATACGAGAAAAAGTAAAAATTTAACTTTTAATTGGCATCAAAATGTCTTATTTTAAGAAGAAGAATTTTTCACACTTTTTTGTAAAATGTTGTTAGCTGTTAACTATTTTCACCGTAAATTAACATCTCTTCTTTTGTAAAAAGTATTAAGTTCATCACTTTTCGAAATGGGTTTTTTGCTATATAGTTCATTAAAAGTTTGACAGAATCGCAGACACAACGAAAATATTATTTTATTTCGTTCTTGGCCGACACAAAAACAACTTAAATTTTAATCAAAGCATAAATAAATTCGCTTTTAGAAAAATATTGCTTTGTAAATGACAAAGTAAAGAAAATGAAAATAAAAAAATAAAAAAATAAATAAAAAAAACAAGGAAGTAAAATTCGGTTTGAAGCGTCGGGTTGATATATTTGTTCGATTTCTCATTCTTTCTCTAATGGTAAACGAATAACTTTCAAAATATTCAATAAAATATTGAATTTTATTCTTTCTTTATTTGAAATGATGGCTAACGGAAGTGTCGAGATTTCAGAGTGGCAGGAAACGAATAGTGAGATATCTAAAAATCATTTGTTAAAAATAGGAAATATAGGTAGGTACTTCGAAAATATTTAATTGAAAATAATGCTTAAGATATATTCAAATTACTTGAAGTATTCAAGAGACAGGGTGAAGAACTGATTAAATTTTAGCCTTTCTACCTCCAGAACTTCCTGTTAATTACAAAAAAAACGACTTCAAAAAATTAAATGCAACAAATAAAATAATGCAACTCAAAAATCAAATAAAATGAAGTAAAAGGTATATAATTTCATCATCATTGAGTATACAGTCGTAAGACTGGTTTGATGCAACAATCCGTCTCCACTCGACTCTGTCCCCGCCAGCTGTTTGACCTCTCTAAATGTCTGGCATCCCATATCCCCAATTATTTGGTTGAAATATTCTAATCTGGGTCTTCCCCTTCCCTATTCTTTCCCACCTCCCCCTCCAAGATATCCCTAAGCAGTCCCCCATGTCTCAGTGTGTGCCCCATCATCTGACCTCTTCTCTTCTTCAGACTCTTCCACAAGGTTCTTCTTTCTCCGATTCTTCCAAGAACTTCTTCATTTGTAATTTTATCCATCCATTTGATATTCATCATTCTTCTGTAGCACCACATTTCGAAAGCCTCTAATCTCTTTCTCTCCGCTTTTCTAATTGTCCAGGTTTCACACCCGTACATGGCTATGCTCCATACATATGTCTTCAATAGCAACTTCCTGTTTTCTAAGCTGATTGAGGAGGAGCATAGTAGTTTTTGTTTTTGAATTAAACCCCATTTTTGCTTGGGCAATTCTTAATTTCGTTTTCGCTCCTCCCATCCCATGTTATTTTACTTCCTAGGTAGCGGAATTCCTTAACTCCTTCTAGGTTATAATATAATTTAGTTACAACTAAACGAAGAAATTTTTACATGAAATCACTTTTTGAAGTCGGTATCAAACATTTATTAATTGCATTCGACTGATCTTACTTATTACGTTTGGCATGTAATGAAAACAACATCGCGTAAGCTCGCTTATATAGTTTGTTTAGCACCGACTTCAAAAAGTGATTTCATGTAAAAATTCGTCGTTTATTTGTAATTATATTAGATAATTATTTTATACCTTTTAGTGCACTTTATTTGATTTTTGAGTTTTTATTATTTTATTTGTTGCATTTAATTTTTCCGAAGTCGGTTTTTTTCGTAAAAATTATATTTAATTTTCTCTTTTTAGTGATGTTATCAGTGCTGGATTTCCGCCTAGGCCCACTAGGCCCGGGCCTAGGGACCCAGCCGGCCTGGGGGCCTCGATTTCGGAGTCTTTTTTTCAACCTAAAAAGATCACAAAGGATCTACAACAGGCATTACAAATATCATACAAGTATGCAATCACAATCTCTGGCTAAACAAATATCGCTTAACATTCTCATTAAAATTACTAAGAGTTTTTACGTTGGATTGCTGCTCCATTTCCATAAGCACATTTATCCAAACGTAGGAATTGCGTTCCGAATGCTGTTGTGTACATCAGCGTCAAACGGCTCAGCAGAACGGTCGTTTTAGAGAGAGTAAAGAATTACTTAAGATCTAACATAGGAGAGAACAGGCTCAATTCACTCTCTGTAATGTACATAGAGTCAGAAGAAATAAGTCAGTCAATTGACTATGAAGACGTCATTCGTTCTTTTGCACAGAAGAAAGTTCGCCGTAAGATTGTATAAATTTTATAGAATAACGTAACTATATAGTAACATAGACTGTATTATTCTGATGTTTATTAAACTCATTAAAGTCGATTAAAAATTTCTTTTTTCCTCTCTTCTTTTGTCTATATTATATATATATATATATATTGTCATTTTTAGTTTTATTCTTTTCTCTATATTCAGTATATTTATTGTTTTTGTTCCATATAATTGTTGTTTCCATTTTTAAATTTTTTCTCATACTTGATCTGTTTGTATCATATTGTTTATTTTCTTTGTAATTAAATTGGCCTAATATTGTACATTAAAAAGGCTAGATGCCCCTACAAATACAATGTTCTTGAATATATTAAAAAAATATATATGTTCTGTACTAGTGGATTTAATTTGCTAAATTTCCAAAATAGCTTCGAGATGGTGGGGGGGGGGGGGATGTCTAGTGCCTAGGGGCCCTGGTCTCTTAAATCCGTCCCTGGATGTTATTAATAGTGAGACTTAAGATAATATCTTGGATGAAAGAGAAAGATTCGTGCGAATGAATCAGAAAATGATATTAAACCAATTATTTTACATGAATTAATGTATACATTGTATTTGAGCTTCGACTTCGGGGATTACTTCTCCATCATCGACTGTCCTTGATCATCTTTTTAGTCCTTGTTTTTAATAAGAGGAAAAAACTAATTAAATAAAAAAAACCTCTTTTCCGATAATTATTCCTAATCCCCCGTTCCATTTTTTCCATCCAGAAAATGATAATAAAATTCAATTTATAAATAGAGGAATTCTCTCGAAGCGTTAGCGGGTTTTAAATGAACGTTATAAGATTCTTTTTTTTATAACATATTTATTATTATTATAATTTTGATTATATGCTCATATGAATTGGAGATTTCCGCTATTTTGTCTATGATCATACCATCAGAACTGGACCAAATTGATATGGTACCAATTGGAAACTATACTGAACCAAATACAAAAAAAATCATCAAAATCGGTTCAAAATTTCGAGTAACATAGACACAAAAAAATCAATCGAATTGAGAACCTTCTTTTTTAAAGTCGGTTAAAATTATAGAAAATCATAAACAAAAAAACAAAAAAAAAATATGCTGTTTCCATAGGATATCACGGGGATAATTTCTAACTTTTACTAAATTTTATAATTATTTCTTAATAAACTGAACTGAAAAAAATAAAAATTAAAATAAAACAAGTGAGTTTCCGAATCTCAAAAATTGCACTTTTTCAATTAAAGTGATTCCTTTGATTGAAATTACTTGGCTATTATAAGAGTGCTTCAACTCAAAGGATATCCCCGAGGGAATGAAAGCCCTTTACACATTAAATCAAATATAGTCTTTTTTAGACTAAAATAATTATATTTACATAATTGAAATTCAGAGAAATCAAATTATATCAAATCTCTAAAATACTTTTTCTTAATTAGGGGCTGCCAAAAATTACGTCACACGAATTTCAAGATTTTTAGACACCCCCTCTCCACATTCTGTCACATTTTCATTGAGCCCCCCTTGTATTGTGACGTCACTCTATCACTTTTATACCCTTATTGTTAATAATAATAACCGGAAATCAAAAGAATGTATTTTTTAATTTGACTTTTGTGAGCACCTCTGTCACATTTTGTCACAAATCTGAGATGTCCCCTCTGCCCTCACTGTATGACGTAATTTATGGATGGCCCCTTAAAATGTGTACATTTTTTAGGTGAAAAGGTCTAGTAGTTTAGGTCAAGGAAAGTGAAACTTTTCATCATGGCTTAAGGAACTTCAGTTATACCTATGCACTTTAAAATGTAAATTATTTTACCAAAATCTAAATACCAGGTACGAACCAAAATCAAAATGATTAAATGAAAAATTTTTAATAAAAGTTTTAGCTCCAACAAGAAAAATATTAGGTGTTTTTTGCCTATCTTTCAGCGATATTATATTTTGTCTTAAAAATTGTTATTCTTAATGAAAGAAATTAGAGTGATTATAAAAAATTAAGCACTCAAGTTGTATGTTTAGAGATTTCGAAATCACTTTCAACCATTTGAATCTAAATTATAATTAAATGAAACCTGTCTACTATTTGCTTCTGTGAAAATATTTTAGTAAAAAGTCATATTTTGAAGGAATTAAAATTGTTTATAATTTAGAGTTAATGGCCTACAAAAGGTATCATTCGACCCTAATTTAACAGGTGTCTCATTCTTTGACTACTGAAAAAATTGGTTTTATTTATTTAAAACGTCAATATCTGTAATTCATGTGCTTAAACTTATCCCGAATCTATTTAAATGAATTAACACTTTTGGACTTAAAACACACAGCTTTGACCATTGCCCGCCATGTTTCACTACAAAACCCCAATTAACAAACCCTGTCTGTTAGCCGAGACGTCTCCGTTAATCGATTTTTCACAATTTTTTGGCAAATAATTCAACATTATTTATTAATTATCATTAAGTTCAGTGACGTGCGCACTTTCACTTCAATGGTTACGTCAATAAATAGAGTATTCGAGTATAGAATTAGAGATTTTCAAATTTTGAAGAAAAAAAATGATAGCGGTCGAAATGGAGAGTAACTGAACGAACTCATTTGTCAGAACGTTTATCTCTAATGTTCAGAAAGTGGAAATCTCTTCCTGTCTACCACTTTATAGAATCTTAAAAAACTCATTCTATCAAGATCTGGGTGAATAAACTTGAACTTATTTGGAGGCCTTATCGCCCGAATCAGGAGTGGGCTCAAGACCGGGCCTAGCCTATGAAGGGAGCCCAAGGCGCGCTAAAGGGTGGTTTCTTACATGATTTTAACAAATAATTTATAAAAGGGGCTCCTCAATAAGATACAACCCCGGGGTCCGCATAAGTTCAGGTCGACCCTGCCCTGAACACACACTTCTTTTTGGAAATACAGGCTCTTGAAAACGTTTTCACTTTTTCATCTAATTTCATATTTTCATTTATTTTTAACCATATATATATATATGAGGAGACTGTGGCTCAGTGGTTACAGTGTCGGGCCGCTGGCTTGAAATACGCTGGTTCGAGCCGAGTCTCGGCAGATATTTGCAGTCGCCTCCTCTTGGAAAGCAATGGCAACCTACCAAGAGTATAATTGATTAGTAACCTCTCCAAACTAGCCGTTCGGAACCGGCGTTAAAAAGTAGGTCCCGTATATTTGTGTAAAAACAGCTAAACATACTCAGCACATATGTGGGGAGGAGCTAAAACGTCAGGGAGACCTGATATGGCACTTAAAGAAAGATATATATACCTATATATATATATATATATATATAAAATTAAAGTTGTGTCTGTAAATTGCTCCGAATCGCCCCAAATTTTGGCAGTACCTACACGTTTCAAGAAAGGTTATGGAGGAAAATCCCCTCATCAAAATTCCTGTCTGTACCAGGTGTTTGGGTGGCAAGTTTTTGAATTTCAAGTTTTCTGGGGGCCTTCAGATTATGTATACCCAATTTGCATCAGTTTGGTTCTAAGCGCTAGAATTTTAATTTTTTTGACCTCATCCCCTTTTTTTCGGAATTTCTTTAAACAAAACTTGTCAGAAATCAAAACCTCTACAACTTTGCTTCTAACCGAATTTGCCATAGAGTTAATAGTTAAGGAGCTATTTGATAATTTGCATTAGTGCCCTACCCCCCGCTCAAAAAAAACCTCCTCTTTTAGGTTAAAAATATCAAAATGTCCTATATTTAAATTAAACGACTGATCTGATCCAAATAAGAAATTTTATTAAAATACTCAAGCCGTTTTTATGCCAATTCCTCGAAAAATTTGCGCGTACTCCATGGAAACAGACAGACAGACCCTTTTGTTGAGGGGGATTTTCTTTAATAACTTTTCTTGAAACTTGTAAAATTTTGAACGATTCGGAGAAATGTTCAAGCCAAACCTTAATTTTATATATTTATATATACCTACCTACTTTTAACCGAATGTTTTCTACATTTGATTCAATCACGAATCAACTGTAGGGAATTTTTGTCAAATATTGAGTGAAAATAATATTTGAACTTAGATATTTCTAACTTGAAATAATGATCTTAAATAAATTTTTTATAATTTTTCTAACTGATATGACAAAGAATAATTGACCTATCAATGAGAAGTGTTTTGGCCGCGCTTTATTTGAAAAAGATATTTTATCACAAGACTATTGCGGATTATGCTATTAAAGTCTGTGGAGTCTTAAATCTGGACCAGGAGAGAAAAAAGATGTGATCCACTTAGCTACAATCCAACGTCATTTTGCGTATAGCCCGCTAGACATTCGGATGGATCACCAAGTGAACTTGAGATCTCAGATGTTATATATTCAATCTCCCAGTACAGAGCAAATTATAAAAAATTTATTTAAGATCATTATTTCAAATTAGAAATATATAAGTTCAAATATTATTTTCACTCAATATTTGACAAAAATTCCCTACAGTTGATTCGTGATTGAATCAAATGTAGAAAACATTCGGTTAATTTATGGCAGGCATCTAACATACATGCTAATAGGCAGAGCGCTCTGTACTGGGAGATTGAATATATAACATCTGAGATCTCAAGTTCACTTGGTGATCCATCCGAATGTCTAGCGGGCTATACGCAAAATGACGTTGGATTGTAGCTAAGTGGATCACATCTTTTTTCTCTCCTGGTCCAGATTTAAGACTCCACAGACTTTAATAGCATAATCCGCAATAGTCTTGTGATAAATTATCTTTTTCAAATAAAGCGCGGCCAAAACACTTCTCATTGATAGGTCAATTATTCTTTGTCATATCAGTTAGAAAAATTATAAAAAATTTACCTACTTTTAAATTAGTTCAACAGAGTCCTAAAGAGTAAGCGTGTAATTTTCCGTTACAGTGAATACATACTTTTTCATTGCTGCGTTTAAATTCAGACCCAAGATTAGCTAACAACTGGTTTAGAGGCTTGACTTAAAATGAAATAATACTAATAACACCTGCTATATATAATAATAATAATAAAACTTTATGTATTTTTTGTTTGTTGATTATTTATTAATTTATTTTTTGGATTCTCTTTAGTAATCAACTGTTGAAATTCTAATAGATGTAAAAAAATACTAACAACTGTTTTTGTCTTGTACAGGTGAATGCTGCACAGTCGCTCAGCCGGTCTTATTCTGCAGGTCCTACTAGCTGGCGGTACTTACCGCCATTCCTTAGGTGAGTGCAGCCATTTCTCAACCAATCCATTGCTTTACTAAAAACAAATCAAACTTCCGCTTTGTTATATCGAAATCAAATCAACATTTATTAACGAAAATATACTTTAATTTAATTTTATCTAATAAATCTTGATTTAACAAATTCATTTCACTCAATTAGAGTAGAGTAGATTTTTTTTTAAATATCGTCATTGAATTATTTAATTCGACGGTATTTGGAATTTATTTCCTCTATAAAATTCCATCACATCGAAACTCAAATGAATGTATTATGCTTTATTATGAAAATATCAACAAGGATTCGAATGACAATTTTTGCTCATTGTTGTTGGACTATATATTTGATATTTATTGACAGTGACAAGCCAAACTAGCTGTTTATTAACATTTAATTACAAATATAATATAATATGTATAAATAAGTAAATGAGAAATTATCACTAATAAATAATCATATTTAATTTATTATTAGAGCAAATAAAAAAATATATATCATGGTGTTTTTATCGGACAGCAAATGACTTTCACTTACTTCCGCATCAAAAAAAAACCTACAGAGTAAAATTAAAAATTTAAAAAATACAATTCCATGGTCACAATATTTAATATTTTAGTAGAGAAAATATTTTGATATTGCATCATCCTCCCGGGGGATAAAGCCCTCAGACATGAAATATAAAAATGTTTTCTACTAAAATCTTAGATATGTGACCATGGAATTGTGTTTTTTAATATATAAACTGTTCCGCCAGTGAATTGATTTTTTGAAAAAATTCCATCTTTTTTTCTTAAAAAAGATATATAATTCCTTTGTTTTAATTAAAAATTTAAATTTACAAGGTAGATTTCACAGGTTTTTTCTGAAACCTTGTATTTTATATTTTTTAAATTTAAATTTTTAATTTCATTAAATATATTTTACATCGATCCTATACCATTCTTTCTGAACAAAACTAACTCGAAATATTGTTCGGTATATGTGACTTGACTAATAATTTTGGTAGCTACAACTATTTACCTTATGAAAATGACTCACTATCTGAAATTGATAGTGACCAAAAAGAGGGGGGGATGGGTAATTAGAAAGAGAGCTTCGCCTCTGTACTGTAGGTTATGCATTCAATCGAACGCTCTGAATTGCTGGTTGCATTATTAGGCGATAAATACGATTAAAACCTATGTTTTTGAATATCACTAACGTAAAACAAAAAATAAAAAACCTAATAATTTTGATAGTTTAAACTACAGTAGAATCCGTTTATAATGACATCGAAAGGAATTGACAAACACGTCATAATAAGCGGACGTCATACAAAGCGTTTTGTGAAAAAAACAAACTTTTTTTATGTAAATATGTTCTTAAGTATTTTAATAGAGAAACATAGTATACATAGATATTAAATATTTTTCATTTTTTAATGTAAGTAATCTGTAATTTTTGTCTGCTTTTGTTTTTTCATTTTATTGTAAAAACAGTCTCTAATACTATTGTGTATAGAAGACATCGCCATGGTCAAATTATCATTTTCAATATTGCTATGAACAAATCGTGATAATAATTCTGCAGCCTCTAATGCCTCTTCTGCGGTAGGTAATGGTTCTTCCTCGACTTCCTCTTCCCCATCACTTTCGAGCTGTTCCTTAGCATTAATGTTCTGTACGATAGTTTCATCGGTAGGTTCTTCGGATGTGAGGAGAGCGCTATCGATGTCAACATAATCTTCCCACATTTCCGGTGCTGCTAAAGAATCTGAATTTAGGTTTCGTGACCACAAAGATAAAGGGAAGTCATCTTCTTCATCAAATTCATGTTCTGATATTTGAATAGGTAAACCGTCGTGGTTTTCAATGAATCCTGCATGTTTGAAACAGTTGTGAATGGTACTTTGTGACATTTTATTCCAGGCATCATTAACCATCAGAATTGCATCTAGCACCGTTATTTTTGTAGAAGAGTTGTTTTTCATTAGCATCAAGACAATTAATCATTTTGAGTACAAGGTTCTTTCTAAAATTCGTTTTGAGTGATCGTATTATTCCCTGATCCATCGGCTGTAGTACTGATGTTGTATTCGGTGGAAGGAAAGCAAGTGTTATAGACTTTAAATCAGTAACATTTGGATGCGCCGGGCAATTATCAACCAGCAATAAAATATTTTTCTTCTTCTTCACCAAATCACGATCCCAATCTCGAAGTTATTTTTCAAAAAGTTCTGACGTCATCCAAGCTCTACGATTGTTAACATAATCGACAGGTAATGATTTGTAATGATATAAGGGGCAGACCCCCCCCCATTCATTTAATGGGCAACTTCGTTGCCAAGTTTGTTCTTCTTTTATAGGATGATTAAAGCCTTCCACGGTTGGCAGCCTGGAGACTGGCTCTGAGCGTTGCTAATCTCAGGTCCGCTGCCAGTCAGCCTAGAGGCGACAATTTGCTCAGGCAGTAGAGAAGGAGCTGAAGTCTTGAGCAGACCTGCGGACCGCCTACGCAATACTCTCTACTTTCGCCATCTTTCGCTTGCTTTCTTTCACTCAGCCTTCATCTTCTTTCAGAGCTTATCGAAGCGATTCGTTATTTAATTTTATATATATATATTTTTTTATATAACTTCTACATTGGCCCTGCCAGCAAATATTTCTTTTATTAATATTTTCTTATGGTATTTATTTAAATATATCATTTCTTTCACCTTTAATTTATTTTTATTATATTAAACGTGCCTGGCAGGTTTAACCCTTGAACCGCTTGTTCTTTTATATTTATAATTTGAATTATTTTTTTCTATTAATAAATAGTTTTTTTCTAAATTTTGTTCTATTTTTATTTATTCAGAGTGCTAACATTATACACACCTGACCAATTTAGATTATAGGGCTCTCCTAAAGTCACATAAAGCCCTTAAATCCCAACATGGAGGTCCCACACCGAGATTTGAAAGGCCCTAAGGAGGGTGAAGGGTATAATTGAGTGAGAGAAAGTCTTTTTTGTTTTTTTCGTTTAATTTTTATTTTTTTAGTGAATTTTTTTCATTAAATTTTCCTTGAGAAAAGAAATTAATTCTTTTAATTTTTTAGAGAACCATCAGACTTTTTACAATGCCAGGAGACACAGAATTAATAGAAGGTCAGGAACCATTGGCGCATTCCACCAGGTTGGAAATACAAGCCGAACCAATCAACCAGGCACAGATAGCAACGGCCACTGCTGAATTCCCAAGCCTTTCATCGGATAGCGGTCCGGGAAGTGCAGCCGCAGACACCGGTGAGTACTGCACCGTTTGACATGGCGCAAATGATGGCACTAATAGAGAGAATGAACGAGAGACAGATGGAGAAAATGGAGAACGAATAGAATACATAGAGACAATAGGGAACAAATGGGAGAGATGAGCAGAGAAATAAAAGGTGATCTTGGTGGTAAAATGGATAGTAACAGTAGGGAAATGAATAATCAAATGGGAGAAATGAGCAATAAAATAGATAGCGTCAAAAGGAAATAAATAGTAAAATAGATGGTGGAAATAAGGAAATAAATGATAGAATGGATAGAGTAGACGGTAACAATAGAGAGTTGAATCACAAGATGGACGGAGTGAACAGGAAAATAGAGGAGATAATTAGGAAAATGGACGACCAGAGTATAAGGCTGGGTATAGGTATAAGGGAGCATGCCGTAAAGAAAATCGAAATAGGCACATCTGGGGAAATATGGGAAACCACAGATGAAATCATTATAGAACAGCCCAAGAATAGAGACGGCGGTTGCAGTCTGTGACCAGGATGGGTTACAAATGTTCCAGGATGAAGTAGAAATAGTCTACACAGAAATTCACCATCCTGAAGTAATCAAAAATCCCCAACCTGAAAAACTGGTTAAATTCCCATTAAGGAGAGTAGAGGTAAAATCCTCTATCAAGTATCAAAAACAAGGATTGAGGGAGATCCTTGAGGTGGTACGGGGCGAAATACTTTTCATTAGTAAAGTAGTTGAGCCCGGAAGATCAAACAAATCGTTTGTAGCTCACGGTATTAAATTTACCGTGCTAACAAAATTCGACAAACTTGCGCGATCCCTATATAATAAATTCTTTTTGCAATACGTAGTGCCCTTCCGCGTGGCAGAAATATGCCCCGGGGGCACCGATGTATTAGAAGTCTTCCATGGCAAGAAGCATGGTGTGTTCAACACTCGGTTATTGAAACGGTTTTATAGTAGCCCGGAACAGTGATTAAAAAAGCTAATCACAAACTATGTGTTAATTCCACATAGGGGCTTGTTCCAGTTGAATTCTATCTCTTAATTTTCCCCCTAATCTTTTGTTCTTTTCATATCTTTTCCTTTATTTGTTTATTTTTATTTTTGTTGTACATACTTGTATATAATTTTTTTGCATAATTTATCTCTTTAATTTTCTATCAAAATGAGAAAATTTCATTAGTCTGTCTGTCTATTCAGTAAATTATTTAAGTCCGTCGGGAAGTCCAATCATTTTTTTTTGTGAAACAAAGAAATTCTTTCTTTTGCTAAAGTCTTTAAATCGCTAAAATTTCAGTAAAGTCATTTTGTCTTAATTAGGGTAAATTTTCTTAAAAATTTTTAATATGAATCACCTGCTATAATTGAATTAAAATCATTCAATAGTCATTTTTTTATTTAAAATCTAATCTTAAAATGGTTCAAAAATAAAATTGAAATCTATTCATAAAATTAAGCCTTATTCTTTGATAATTTTTTATAATTCAGATGAAAACTGATTATCAAAATTACTATAGTCCTATGGAATTGAATTCCAGTTAGATTAATTGGTGGTTCAGATTAAATTTGGTTTCGAATTGCTTATTTTGTAAATCGAATAAATTCTCTAGCTAATTGTTTTAAACGTAATTATTTTTTAAAAAAAATTTCGTCTGTCAGTCTGTCTGTCATTAAATTATTAAAATCATTAAATTCTGCTAAATCGTTTTGTCAATTAAGTAAGATAAGCTTACTTAATTATTTAATAAATGTTTTTTTAATTGAAATTGAAATCAATTAATGCTCATTATTATAACTAATAGCGCATTGGCATCGATTAATTAGAGAGGCAATCTATTGATGAACAGATAATCCTAAATCCTCTCATTATCGTTTAGTTAATTCAATTTAAATTGATCACTGCTAACGGAGAAAGATCCCTCCGAGGTCAAATCCCAGCCATGTTCATTACTAATTCAGTTTGGTTTACCTGGATTTTTTATTTTTTAAAAAAAAACCAATCAGCTTTCAAATTCATTGTTTTGAATTTTATAGTTCAGTCTGTCAGTCTGTCTAAAATGAAATTTCTTGTTAATTTTTTTATTTTATTATTGTTTTATTGAATAATGATTATTTGTTACCTGGTCTGGCAAATCAGTTATTTGCTATTGACTTTGTTTAAACAGAAAAATAGCTATTCGGTGTGTAACCCCACCAATCTTCAGCAATGAGATTTGCAAAGAATAATTCTTTTTATTGTCAACCACTCTCATATTTAAACCGGCGTTTTGGTCACGCTTGAAGCCATTTATTTCTTTATTGTCCTTGGGTTCAGAGTCTCCTATACATTTTTCTCTCTGCTCTTTCTCATTGGAATCAATTATAATTAGCATTTAATTTTTTTGGTATTAATGCTAGTAAATTATCACCCGGGTCCAACTATTTTATTTATTAATAGTAAAAGTTATTGATTATTTTTATATAAAAATATTATCCGCAGTTTGGACACTGCTAAATCCCAGTGTCTGGGTTTTCTTACTGATCCTATTATGTTAAGGTTCCTCTTAATTAAATAACTTAATTGAAATTTTAATTTCTTTATTCCGTATTTATCAATGATAGAATTTATTTTTTTATGGTTAGTTTATTTACCATTCTCTCTGACCTTTGAGTTTTTTTATTCTATTACCTGTAATAGTAACATGATTTTTTAACCAATGGAATTTATTTACATTCTTTTGCCATCCAATGGACATTTTTTTAGTTCTCTAAGTGCCAAAAACCGATTGCCTGTCAAAAGTGAGTGCAAGGTCTGGGCCCTATCTGGAGAATTGTTTTGTTGCCTAGTGGCTTGTTGTGGTCTGTGACTGGTTTGTATGCTTGGTATAATTTGTAAAATCTAAAGCCCCTGAGGCTCATTGAATTGTTTGTTTTTTTGTAAAAAGACCTTAAGCGCCGATGGTCGCGAATAATTATTTTTTTAATTATTGTTTTATTTTATTTTTTTAGTTTTTTTTATATATATATTCTTTTATGAATATCTAAGCCGCGTAATGGCGCGTGAGAGTATCGTGATGATGGTCGGCGGTCTGGTCGAGGACTCAGAGGAAGAATGCCCTGAGGATCCTTGTCGGCTGGACCTAAGTAGTATAATGTTGCAGTTGCCCAAACATTAATTTTTTTGTTAATTTAATTTTTTTATTTTTCAGTCAAAGCCAATTTTGGTCCCTTCGTAAAAATGTAGAGAAACATTGGGGGCTCATGCTGTGTGTCTGATGTGGACGTGGCTGGACTTTGAAGCCAGTTCTGACGGACCTACCTCTGCGGTCGTCTGTCACAGGCTTGTGTTGGATTGTGAGATTTTTGTATTAATTTCCCCCCCCCTTTTTTTAATTACTGTGTGGCAGGTTTAATGGGCGGCTCAGTCCGCGGGGCATAGACCCATTGTTTTTCTTGAGGGATGAGCCGACGGCTACCCACCGATGCAATTTCCGGACAATTGGGAGCGGGCCATTCACTCTAAGAAGTGAGCCAGGCTGTGTGCCTGATGGAAGTAGTTTATAGAGGAATGAGCCGACGGTGACCCGCCGAGGCAATTCCCGGACAATTGGGCACGGGCCATTCCCTCTATGTGTTGAGCCGGGCTGTGTGCCCGATGTATTGTAATTTTCTTAAGAATTGGGTTGGATGGAAGACGTTGGGGTTGGCCACCACGGGGTCTGAAACGGCTGCCCAGCATCCCCTCCGGCTCCCATTTAACCGCGACTTGTTCAGAGGACAGCTAGTAACCGCTTTGAAGGTTTCAGAGGCCTCAAGGTAGGACAAAGCGCTCTGAACAGTCATTAAATTTCCCCTTGTAAGCAAATAATCTCTCACTCCCACGTTACAGCCGTGGCGGTGCGCTCGCCTTGGTTTGTCCCGATGTTACTGGAAGATCAGGAAAGCTTCGTTCCTATCTGACACCCAGACATGGACATCCAATGCCTATGCATTTATTTGTTTATTTTTTTATTTTTATACTTCAATTGTAATTCTAGCATCAGTACAGTAAATTCATGGTAACAGTATACTGTGCGGGTGCTGGCCGATGATATTCGGTCCTGGAGTCAGAGGCATTAAACTTGTCACCTTCTTAAGTGGTTCCAATTTTAATGTTTCTGGCCGGGGGGATGTAATGATATAAGGGGCAGACCCCCCCATTCATTTAATGGGCAACTTCGTTGCCAAGTTTGTTCTTCTTTTATAGGATGATTAAAGCCTTCCACGGTTGGCAGCCTGGAGACTGGCTCTGAGCGTTGCTAATCTCAGGTCCGCTGCCAGTCAGCCTAGAGGCGACAATTTGCTCAGGCAGTAGAGAAGGAGCTGAAGTCTTGAGCAGACCTGCGGACCGCCTACGCAATACTCTCTACTTTCGCCATCTTTCGCTTGCTTTCTTTCACTCAGCCTTCATCTTCTTTCAGAGCTTATCGAAGCGATTCGTTATTTAATTTTATATATATATATTTTTTTATATAACTTCTACATTGGCCCTGCCAGCAAATATTTCTTTTATTAATATTTTCTTATGGTATTTATTTAAATATATCATTTCTTTCACCTTTAATTTATTTTTATTATATTAAACGTGCCTGGCAGGTTTAACCCTTGAACCGCTTGTTCTTTTATATTTATAATTTGAATTATTTTTTTCTATTAATAAATAGTTTTTTTCTAAATTTTGTTCTATTTTTATTTATTCAGAGTGCTAATAAGCGGACGTCATACAAAGCGTTTTGTGAAAAAAAACAAACTTTTTTATGTAAATATGTTCTTAAGTATTTTAATAGAGAAACATAGTATACATAGATATTAAATATTTTTCATTTTTTAATGTAAGTAATCTGTAATTTTTGTCTGCTTTTGTTTTTTCATTTTATTGTAAAAACAGTCTCTAATACTATTGTGTATAGAAGACATCGCCATGGTCAAATTATCATTTTCAATATTGCTATGAACAAATCGTGATAATAATTCTGCAGCCTCTAATGCCTCTTCTGCGGTAGGTAATGGTTCTTCCTCGACTTCCTCTTCCCCATCACTTTCGAGCTGTTCCTTAGCATTAATGTTCTGTACGATAGTTTCATCGGTAGGTTCTTCGGATGTGAGGAGAGCGCTATCGATGTCAACATAATCTTCCCACATTTCCGGTGCTGCTAAAGAATCTGAATTTAGGTTTCGTGACCACAAAGATAAAGGGAAGTCATCTTCTTCATCAAATTCATGTTCTGATATTTGAATAGGTAAACCGTCGTGGTTTTCAATGAATCCTGCATGTTTGAAACAGTTGTGAATGGTACTTTGTGACATTTTATTCCAGGCATCATTAACCATCAGAATTGCATCTAGCACCGTTATTTTTGTAGAAGAGTTGTTTTCATTAGCATCAAGACAATTAATCATTTTGAGTACAAGGTTCTTTCTAAAATTCGTTTTGAGTGATCGTATTATTCCCTGATCCATCGGCTGTAGTACTGATGTTGTATTCGGTGGAAGGAAAGCAAGTGTTATAGACTTTAAATCAGTAACATTTGGATGCGCCGGGCAATTATCAACCAGCAATAAAATCTTTTTCTTCTTCTTCACCAAATCACGATCCCAATCTCGAAGCCATTTTTCAAAAAGTTCTGACGTCATCCAAGCTCTACGATTGTTAACATAATCGACAGGTAATGATTTGACACTTCTAAAACATCTTGGTTTTTGTGACTTTCCAATAATGAGCAATTTCTTTTTCTCTGTGCCACTCATATTAGCTGCTACTATGACAGTTATTCTATCTTTCGACAACTTGCCTCCACTACAATTCTCACCTTTAAATTTTAAAGTTTTGTCCGGCATTAATTTGTAAAACAGTCCAGTTTCATCAGCATTAAATATCTCATCATCAGAAAATTGTCTTCGTAGATTCGGCCACACAGATGTCAACCAGTTTGTTGTTGAATTTTGATCAACAGACGAAGATTCACCGACAATTTTTCCCGCCACAATGTTATGTCGAACTTTAAAACGACTGATCCAGCTTGCAGAACAATTGAAGTCGAGAATACCAAAACGCGCAGCAAAAACATTTGCCTTTTCCTGTAGCATAGGGCCGCTGACAGGTATTCCTTTGTTTCTCATGATTTTAAACCACTGAATTAATGCTTGATCAACATTTTCTTGCCTCGATTTTCGAAGCCTCTTCGGAGTCAAAACATTTGAATTGAACGATTGCTTAATGCGGTTCTTGTTTTTGAAAATCATTGAGATTGTCGAATGACCCACGCCAAATTCTTTTGCCAGAGATGAGTTTGATTCTCCATTTTCTAATCTGCATATTATTGCACCTTTCTCCTCCATCGTAAATGCTTTACGGCGTTGAGATGACATTTTTTTCACAGTACAATGAAAAACACAAACGACAAACGAAAAACAATGCGTGAACTTCAAGTGTCAATTAACCACTGAGATTCAAAACGAAAACGAGCCACGTGCCGAACATCGTCGGGAATCAACGAACATTACCGAAGGTGTAAAGAATCATGTCGGACATTATAACCGGACATAATTTATCAAAAATGGGTCATAATAAGCGACATGTCACTGTAAGCGAAGTCATTATATCCGACTTTTTTATAAAGAATTTTATATGAAAACCAAACTTCGTAGTGTAATTACGTCATAATAACCGGTTGGTCAATATAGGCGGAGTCATA
>JALMQS010000225.1:15461887-15482130 GCA_024734495.1 Forficula auricularia | reverse complement strand
ATTTTTAATAATGGTTATTACCGAGGGGTGAACCGCGATTGGAATTAGGTGTACACCGTCTTTGGAATTATTTGAATTACTTTGGAATTAATTAGATAATCTATTGTCATCTATTGTCTCCTACTTGGAAATTAAAGTGAAAGTGGAAGTAGGTGTACACGATTTTAGGTCGCGGTTCACCCCGCGGTTATTACCATAAGGACTAATACGTACATTTTGTTATTGGGTTCTTCAATGCATGTTTTCTTTTCGTATCTGGCTGTAGTATTGTTTTTTCACATTTACACTGATTGAACACTTTTAGTGTACCTTTGCATTCACTTACAATAAAAATCACTAAATTCGAAATCCGATATAAAGCCAGATCTCGAAAAAAATATTTACAAATATTAAAATTACCGTGAAACCCTTCAAATCCGAACTAATTGGGGCTGTAGCCTGTTCGGATTAGCCGAAAGCAGCTTCGATAATTGAAGATAACTGATATCAAGTGAAAGATTAAGTGATATGTAATTGGATGTTGATGAAGGCAGTCCACGGTGGTTGTAAAAAAATAAGACTATAATGGTTTTATTGTTTTACATTTATTTGTTAAAACCGACGTTTCGGAGATTTATTCTCTCCTTCTTCAGGGTAACAAAAAGTCAATGAAAGTCAACAAGTGTTACCCTGAATAAGGAGAGAATAAATCTCCGAAACGTCGGTTTTAACAAATAAATGTAAAACAATGAAACCATTATAGTTTTATTTTTTTTACAACTACCGTGGACTGCCTTCATCAACATCCAATTACATATTTATACCAGTACGTCTCCTAAAGAAAAACGCTATCAATTAAGTGATATTTTGTGTGTTTCCATAATTATTTCATTGTTTTTGCAAATTTATTAACCTAAAGAATTTCATAACCAACTTTTACCGTTTTTCAATCCTGGATGACATAAGTATGTAGACACATTTACACTTTGTTAGGTATGCTAACTGTACTTCTTGGTTAATTTTTCAACTAATTATGTAAAATAAGTTCATAATGTAGAATATATACATAATTGTTTTATGACTAAATAAATAAGTTTCTCGTTTTTGCGTTTGGATTTCCCGGGATTTTAGATTTCCGGAGTTCGGATTTGTGGGGTTTCACTGTATTCTTATTTGTGTGCGGTCCTAGGAAATTTATAGATCGTCAATGAGGCCGTTGGTACGGCCTTTCTTAATTCATAAACGAACCAAAATCACTAAAGAATCAACAGTATTTTTCAAGTTTTCAGTTAATTATATACTGTATCTTGGATTTTTTTTATTTATTTTCATCATTAGTTGGCTACAGTTTTATAGACGTTACGATTTCGCTGCTGTTGAAATCTCACGGGCCATCACTTTGAAAAGCTCTTGGACTCAACCATATATGATTAAAATTTCTATTAAGTGCACATCGTTCTTACTTCTAGAGCCGTTTTCAAGTGCTGATTGAGGCAAGGCAAAGCAATCAATCGAAATTCCTGGCACGAGAGGAGAAATGCTCGGCCATTATGTATAGAAATTGAAATTATTCTTTAACGGCTGCTCATTTGAGTGAAAAGCAAAGAAATAAAAAAAAAAATACAATTATTTTGCTCTCAATTAAAACCATTGCTCGTCGACTGATATTTTTGATTGAACCAACAGAAGAGAGCGGTATGCTATCGTATCTCATCGAATCTAATGGCTGCGTTTCCGAATGAACAGTAAAAACACTATAGGGAGAAAGACAGACAATGGAATACTATCAAAACATGTCCTGAAATTAGAATCGTTATCATCATTTGAATTTTTGTCACGATCAACATAAAGGGAGGATCCACTGTGCATTCTAAAGAATAAACAAAGCATGAAATCTCTTTTATTCTTTAATTTGTGTTGTAATGGGATGCAAATTTATTATTATTTTTATCAATTACATTTCCTACTTTTGATGCTTTTCGGTCATTAAATTTCACAATGGTCATAATCATAACAATTAAATAATTAAGTCTAGGTATATTTCCTTGAACTTTGAGTCTAGGATATGTTATTAGTGGAGTTAATGAGTCAGAAAAAGAGGCCAAGTGCGATTTTGACTCACACTGAGGGTTTCATACCTAACACAAAAGTAAACGAAAATTAACAAATGCTTATTTAAACCTAATTTAATAATTTGTAGACGATTCAAATTACATAGTATTTTTCAAAAACCGCTAAGCAAAATAGCTAATAATTAATTATAGTTATTACTTAAGTAATATTTAAAAATATATCTATATAAATAAAAATGTACTGTTACGCTTAAGTGATACGTTGAAGGATCTCCGAAAGTTCTTCACCGATTTCTTTGAAATTTTCACACAACACTCCTTTCAAATACACGAGTGTTTTTATATATAGTGTTTTTATGGATATTACACCTGTGGCATGCAAAAATATTTTTTCGAGGAAACAACGCCAGCGCCTCTCTGGGGGGTAAAAGCAAACAAACAAGATGTCCGATAATAGCTTTTTGTAAATCTTTCAACTGTCAATATTATTTTTGGTTAAAGGAACAATTTTATAATTTTAACCATAAAACAAGACGTTCCCCGACAGGGGCTAGGTGACGCCGGGCCAAAGGCCCGTGCGTCAACTAGTATATTATATTTTGTTAATATTATATGTTTTCTTATTTATCATAAAAAGAGAAAATTCAGGAATGTGTAACTTTTTTCATAATTTTAGATCAATTGGTTTCGGATTCTCTTTAGGTAAAAAAGGGGCTAGAAATTTGTATTTTACGGCCCTCAAACATAGACTTTTTAAAGTAAATTGAATTAAAAAAAGGTACCTTAATTTTACTTAATGAGATCTTTATAGGAATACCTAATTTATGATAAAAACTGTTTTTTTTTGTTTTTGTTTTTTTATTATTTACGACCCTGCGAACATTCTACCTCTACTTCAAAATAACCATTACATTAAAATTTTAATTTGATTTTCTCTTTGGAAAAATTATTACTTATAACTATTATCATTTCCGTCCATAATTTAATTTATTATTTGAAAGTTTATATTGGGAAAATAAGGACAAGTTTTTTCATGTGTGACTTTTTTATTTATCCACCAACGTTTCGTCGACTTTGCCGACTTCTTCAGGGCTTCTACAATTATAAGAACATTCTTGATATTAATCTACAAAAGTACAGTCAGAATCCAAAAACAACCATGTATCAATAGTTTACCTACCAAATAGTCATGTCACACATTCGTCTAAATTTTCTTATTACCTTCGTTACCATTGAAGGCCATCAGAATACAATTTTCAAAAGATATTTGGCACATTCACAAAAAACACAATTTTTCTCTTTATAATAACAACCTTATCAATACAAAACAGAACAGAAATCACTTCTTATAAAAATAGAATAGAATACTTTTCTTTTTCTTCTCCGTTTTATCCCTATATACAAAAATCTCAACTTCGAATAAATTAAACTTATACATTAATAAAATATATGTCAATGACACCAGTCAAGTTATTATTAAATGAAAAAAATCCATTAGAAATCTATTTTTATTTTCAACATTTAATTGCATTTATTTTTGAAATTTTTTATTATTATTTATTTTTTACTTTTTATTTTTATCCTTATACCTGTTTAGCAAAAAACTATAAATGCCACTTAAATTCTGGGTGTCTGTTCTAAAATTCACTGTATCATTTAACGAAATGTGAATCATTTCACTTATTGTTCTTTTAAAATACACTGGTTCAAAATCTAATATTAATGTATCATTAAACTTGAATTGATGATTTAGATTAAAATGATGGGTAGCTAGGGCGGTTTTGTCATTTTTTAAAATATTAGACACTCTACAATCATATATATGTTGTGTTAATCTTTTTTTTTAAATATTATATAAATATTTAAAAAAGATTAACACAACATATATATGATTGTAGAGTGTCTAATATTTTAAAAATGACAAAACCACCTAATCTAAATCATCAATTCAAGTTTAATGATACATTAATATTAGATTTTGAACCAGTGTATTTTAAAGAACAATAAGTGAAATGATTCATATTTCGTTAAATGATACAGTGAATTTTAGAACAGACACCCAGAATTTAAGTGGCATTTATAGTTTTTTGCTAAACAGGTATAAGGATAAAAATAAAAAAGTAAAAATAAATAATAATAAAAATTTCAAAAATAAATGTAATTAGATGTTGAAAATAAAAATAGATTTCTAATGGATTTTTTCATTTAATAATAACTTGACTGGTGTCATTGACATATATTTTATTAATGTATAAGTTTAATTTATTCGAAGTTGAGATTTTTGTATATAGGGATAAAACGGAGAAAAAAGAAAAGTATTCTATTCAAATTTTTATAAGAAGTGATTTCTGTTCTGTTTTGTATTGATAAGATTGTTATTATAAAGAGAAAAATTGTGTTTTTGTGAATGATGCTAAATATCTTTTGAAAATTGTATTCTGATGGCCTTCAATGGTAACGAAGGTAATAAGAAAATTAGACGAATGTGTGACATGACTATTTGGTAGGTAAACTATTGATACATGTTTGTTTTTAGATTCTGACTGTACTTTTGTAAATTAATATCAAGAATGTTCTTATAATTGTAAAAGCCCTGAAGAAGTCGGCAAAAGTCGGCGAAAACGTTGATGGATAAATAAAAAAGTCACACATAAACAACTTGTCCTTATTTTCCCAATATAAACTTTCAAATTATTACTTATAACGTTATAACTTATAACTGGTAAATGCTAAATTTGTATCTTATTTAGTTACGAGCTTCAACGCATATGGACAGACATAGTTTGTATTAACACTAATAGGGTTCCATTTTTCGTTTGTACGGTACCCTAAAAAGCTTTATATATTTTTGTAGACAGTATACGCAGTATTGCGCAATGGGTATGTCCAGGGCTTGGGACAAGGCTAGATGTAGAGCAAGAAAACATTCAAGTTGGTTAAATTACACCATTTTCCCAAAACAGTAAACCCTTTCTAATGTTATCATGAAAATAATATTTTAATAGTTTCCTTAAAAATTATTAAATACATGAAATTCGTGAATGTATATGCCTAGATTCCTCAAATAACTCCGATTTGTACTAAAAATTAGTTCACTAAAACTTCTTTGCGAATCGAAAACGTGCCAACCACATCTCATTGTATTTTCGCAATTAGGTGAACATGTCAATGTAAACTAGCGCAATGTAAATCGATTCTTTTCCACGATTCGATCTATTTCTGATTTCCTGAATTTTTTTACAGAAAGTTCTTAAGTTTAAGAGCTTATCATCTATTAAATTCTTCTTTTTGGAATTATAAAAATTTTAGCTCCAAGAAAGATCTTTCTTTGACCTTCTATCATGAGTAATCGTGGTTTTTGGAATATAGACAAACAATAAAACTGTTTTCCTACACGTTCTAAATATTTTCTACATCAATTTTTTTTATACATTCATGAACTAGATATAATTGTGTTTGCCATCGCGTTCCTACAAACAAAACCTGATATTTCGAAAAGTTCTGTACCTTTTAAAGATTATCTATCTCCAATTTTCAGATCTTTCAAAAGACCTATCTATTTTTCTGATTTATCGATAAAAAACAAATTTAAAATATTCAAATAGAGTTAGTTATTTTAAAGAGCTTAAAATATGATACAAAGCCTTTTTTTGATCGACATTTAAAATTATTTATTGTAGATGTATACCATATACTAGTATATATATAATAGTTGTGTTCTTTTAATATTATTATTATATTTATTTTTCATATTTTTTTTTGACTTTTTTTTTTATTCCGGTTTTTGGACTTTCGTATTTTTTTTCTATAGTTTTAGCCTATGAGCTTCTCAGGTATCTGATTTGTATGTATGTTAAATTTCATTCATTTCTATACAGTAGTTTAAGCGTTTTAAATAGAGAAAAGGAGCCGGGTTGGCTAACGCACCGGCCTCGTTTCGACATCGATCGATTATGACGATGTTGGAATGGGAGGCCGGGGTTCGATCCTAGCTGACGAATAAAAATTTCTACCGGCTGAAAACTCGGCTCCCCCACTAACCCTACTAACACTTTACTTATGTGCTGTCTAAATGGGCTTTGTTCCCGGTGACATTAAATAAATAAAAAAAAAAAAATAGAGAAAAAGACCTCTTATTTTATATAATATAATAGTGTCTGGAGCACCGAGCGATGCTCGGTAACTTTTTGCCTCTAAATATCTTAAATTTTAAATTTCAAGGCTCTGCGACTTTCCGAATACGATATATGAATGATTAAAATATTTATTTTACTACACTCCTAATTTACACCCTCTTCCTTTATTTTAATCGAATTAAAATCTATACACTACTAATAACTCATGACACTTGATAAGTAGACAAATTAAAAAAATCATTATTGGCGTTTTTGAGAATATAAAAAAAAAAAACGAAAAATCTTTCATGTAAACGTCAACTTACTGTGTTCCGATTTAAACCAAAAGCTTGCTGTACCCCTTCTAGCCTATGTTGACCTTAAGTTTCGAAATTAGTAGCTTTGAGATATATGGTTGCGACGCAGGGAGGGTACATTCTTACGTAAGTAAACATCAACTTCCGGTACTTCAATTTTAGCCAAAATCTTGTGGTACTTTTTGTAGACTCTACATAGCTTAAGTTTCAAATTTTAAGGTTTTGCGACTTACTTAAGGCGACATATGAACGAATAATATTACTAATTTACATCCATTCCTTTATTTCAATCGGATTACAATTTATACACGACTAATAGCTCATGACACTTGAAAAATACACCAATTTTTAGCGAAATCGTTAGAGCAGTTTTCGAGAAACCGATTCTATATACATATATATATATATATATGTATACAAGTATTGCTCATTTAATAATATAAAAGGATAAATGGATAAGGATGAGGAATGAAATAAAGATGTTTCACTTTGAATAACCAAGACCATCTTTCCTAAACAATAGTGAATATAGGTAATATAAGTATTAATAAAAATGCTTGAAAGAGAGATGTCTTTAAAAAAAATTGTATGTAAAAAAACTTATAAGATTCTTTAATATTAAATTACTTATTCATTGATCGTAATCTTCTCATTTCCTCTCCCTCCCAATGTTTTTCTGAGCTTTCAAGAGAGCCAAACAATTTTTCAATTTCGCTGTAGACAACTTTTTCTTTTTCGGTTAATCCATTAATTATTACGTCCATATTTTCCTGGAATTGTTTCTGCGTATTTACTCCTATAAGTACAGTTGGAACTTTCTCTCGAGGTATACTTTTGATTGAACCATAGATAGCTAATTTTCCGAGCTCTATTCCTTTTGATTTGCAAATGTCGCCAGCTTGTTTGCTTAGATCGATGAGTTTCTTACAAGCTGGATGCCATGGTTGAGGACCCTGATTGGTTAGCAGTCCCATTGCTAAAGGCGCTGCAGAAATGACGCCGAGAGAATGCCCGACGAAATCATCTACGTACTGAAAATATACATATTAATTCATTTCGATCCAATTTATGTTTTTTTTATTTTCGATAAACCCCCCTTCCCAAAAATAAAAACTTAAAACATCTATCTAGTTCAGGGTAAGGATGAGCATCGATGGCCAATGTTTTCCACATAACCGAAGTTTTTTCTACATCGATGATTCTCCCCGACATCGATGTTTTTAAATATTTATAGTATTTTTTTTTTGCAATAATTCTGATAAATTAATGATGAATTGACATACTGAGTGGGACATTGAGAACGTATTGACAGAATATTGCTTTTAACAAAACATCGATTTTTTACATCGAAAATTTTCATGGAAATATTTCAGTTTTGCCTAATTTTATGAAACCATGAATTTTTTTAATATACATCGTAATTTTCGTCAAAATAGATCGATGTTTTCAGGTCAATTTTATCGTTACATCGATGATTACCGCCGATTTTGGCATCGATGATTACCGCTGATTTTAATAACATCGATGGTGAACATCGAAATTTTAACTATCGATGCTCATTCTCTAATTCAGGGTTCGACTAATCGTGACAAATTATCCCAAGTGGGGTAAAAATGAAAATTTTGGAAATAATGGTAAATCAGTCGTATCCATAATAAGCATTAATTAACAGGAATAGCAGGGAATTGAGACACAAAATAAAAAAATGTTTTTTATCTGTTTTTTATATTTGTCCAATTCCCTGCTATTCCTGTTAATTTGGAAATAATGTTTATGTAAGTAAATAAATCG
Organism: Forficula auricularia; assembly: GCA_024734495.1. Taxonomy (NCBI): domain Eukaryota; kingdom Metazoa; phylum Arthropoda; class Insecta; order Dermaptera; family Forficulidae; genus Forficula; species Forficula auricularia. The sequence goes on along the minus strand of JALMQS010000225.1, from coordinate 15,473,856 downwards.
GTTGAAGCTGGAAGACAGTATTTAAATTGCTCTTACATCAAAAATACCCAATTTTGATATTATTGTATCAAAAATGATCCAACATCATTTTTCAAATTTTTAAATTTATCACTGTATCCTTTTTTCAAATTGATTCAATAAACAATTTTGAATTTAAATGGTCTTTCATTTTTCTCATTTTCGAATCGGCATAACCATATATTTTTTGAAATAATATCTAAAAAGTTCCCCGACCCCTGATCTAATTAATTGGAGAAATAAAAAGTGAAAACTTTATTATGACTCGGTACGCTTCTGTAATCGTGATTTGGAATTTTTTTTATGCAGACAATTTCAGTTGAAAAATACAAACTTGACAAGAAGTGTAGATTATCACTAAACACATGCATGTCTGACAAATTTCAACTATTATACAAAAGTCTGATTAGCTTCCCATTTAAAACAAATTAGACATTTTTTCAAATTTTCTGCATTTTTCAAATGGAAGTTCTGAAGTTTGAAAGCCGAAAATCAAATCAATTATTCACTTTGGAAATATAAAATATTTTAGATTCAGAACAAACTTCCTATGACCTTCTGTTCTTGAGTTAACATGGATATATAATAACGACGGGTGAACCCCCATTGGAATTAGGTGTACACGTCTTTGGAATTATGTGGAATTATTTTGGATTGTCGATTGTCTTCTACTTGGAAATTAAAGTGGAAGTAGGTGTACACGATATTAGGTCGCGGTTCACCCCTCGTATAATAATAATCCAGAAAGACCGAATTTTTTCCTCCTTTTATAATATTTTTTCCACGCTCATTTCTAAAAACTTTTCTAAACACGGGTAGGTAAAGCTGCATGCAGAATGTACCGAGAGAAATAAGTTTACACTTGAGTTTGTATGTGAAAAATCTATTAAAAATAAATGAAGTAAGTCAAGTTCACAAAATTACCTCTTTTAATGAATTATCGAAGATAGTTTGTCTTGCATAGCTAAGTATACTTGATAATTTTATTTTGGATCTATCTGCAATATATTTTAAAGCTGAAAGGCTATACCCTGTTATTCCAATAAATTTTGCCTGTCCTTGTATCACAAATTCTTCGAGGGTTGGTAGCGTCTCTTCTAAAATTATATCGGGACTAGGAGCACAATCACTGTCATGAATCTGAAAAATTGAAAGGCTTAGATTAAACAAGCAGAAAAAAAACAATGAATACCAACTAAAATCAAACTGATGAAAGGTGAAAGAAAGGTCAGATTGTAGAGTCTCTGCCTTCGGAGCAGGAGACACGGGTTATACTTGCCCAGTTATCTGCAAAAATTTAAACAGCTCTAATCTGACCCCAACACTAATTCTGACCCCAACACTAATTTACTCATAATAAGCCTATAGGTAATTAAAATTAAATAATATATTAGAGGCGACTGTGGGTCAGTGGTTAGAGTATCGGTCCTCTGGCCTGAATTACTCTGGTTCGAAACTGAGTCCCGGCAGATATTTGCAGTCGCCTCCTCTTGGAAAGCAACGGCAATCTACCAATAGTATAATTGCCTAGTAACCTCTCCAAACTAGCCGTTCGGAACCGGCGTTAAAAAGTAGGTCCCGTATATCTGTGTAAAAACAGCCAAACACACTCAGCACAGGTATATGTGGAGAGGAGCCGAAACGTCTGGGAGACCTGATATGACACTTAAAGAAGAAGAATATATTAGCACTGACTATATGGGCATTCTTTATAATTCAACCACTTAGGTGCAGCAGGAGGGTTGAAAAATCAAATGGAGTAGTTTTATTGATTTTTGCATTTAAATCAAAAAATTTAGAACTTAACATAAGAATGTATTTGACCTTTATTTTAGAACTTTTAATTATCAATAAAAAAGGTTCTATTACCAATTTAAATTGAGCTATTATTTTCTAAAAAAAATAAAAATAAAACAAATTTGATTAATTTGGAAAAACTAATTTTTAACGGACATTTAAATACATTTAACAAACAACTGGCGATATAATAAAAAATTTTATATAAAAATTATTTAAAATTTACTTTCCTACAATAAAGATGATGGGGGAAAAGTTAACATAATCAATCGTTTAATTATTATAGTTAGATTAAGGTAAAGTAAAAAAATAAAAACAATTGAAAATGTATTAGATTTATGTACTGCGGTATGTAAGGAATTGAAATATAACGTCCAAATTTTCCCAAAATTATTATTTCACATCACTTAACAAAATAAGTTTGTGCTGCTTTACGATCATTTTAACTTCACATTTTTGGACAACCTAAATATACGAGACCTATATATAAAATATTTGTTATTTACATCGCGTCCCCCTTGATATGATTCGCGCTCTCTTAGGAGGGGGGAGGGGGGCACCACACAGTCTCAGTAATAAATTTTGTGAGAGTAGAAATACTAAAATATTAGGAGCTGGACCCGAATGTGTTTTTATCGATTCCGCAGCACACGTTCAGGTACTGCTGGGTCTATCCCAGGATTTTGTGAAGGGAGTTAAAGGGCTTTACCATAAACAACCAAGGATGAATTTACTCCACATAAAGTATAGTGTATTATTTAATTATAAGTCCTACCTTAGATATCTATTATATGTACTATATATTGTAAATCAAGATTTATATAAAATTTTTACTTACATGAACAATATCTACATAATCAAGTCCGAGTAATTTGAGTGAAATGTCAAAAGATTCACTGACTTTCTTCGCTGAGAAATCAAACATTTTCGCGAAATCCAATTCGTATCGACCAACCTTAAAATTAAATAAAAATAAAATAATTAAATATAAATTTTTAAATAAAATGTTAAAATTATATGTCTAAGTAATTATTCATAGTCAAGACCAGGCCTTAAGGAGGTTCTTTTGCTCCAGTTGAGTCAAAAGAAGTGTAGTATCTAATATTTAATAAAATAAGTTAAAATACAAATGAAAAATAATAGAATTAAAAAATAAATAGTATGAAAGCCGTAAATGTTTGAAATAAAAACAATTATTAAAAAAAAATTAAATACAAATTTAGTTTGATATTCAAATTAGCTGATAATATCTCTTGTATGATTTGGCAATACGTTGTATTAATACTGTCTATGTTTACATCCAAACATAGCATTTATGCGATTTTTTAAAATAAATATCTAAGTAAATTCCTCGGTCAATGATATATTTTATTGCAAAAAAAGAAAAGTACATTTTTCAAAAAAATAATTTTTAGTTTTTTTTTTAACTTTATCAATTAAACTAATAGTAGTATAATTCAAATGAAAGTGTCAAGATCTTAATTTTCCATAAGATTCTAATAAAATGTTTACATTTAAAAAATTTTAATTTAAAAAATTTGCTTGCTAATGTGTGATTCAAACTTCACCAAAGCATAGATACAGACTTAAACTATTATAAAAAATTAAGTTATAGTTATAATCTAATATTTTTTTATTTAACAAGGACCTCCTTAAGTAATATTTATCATAGAATAGATATGTATTTGACTTTATACCTATATATTTTTTTTTAATTATGTTTTTACTTTACCATACAGGGTATGGTGAAGTATTGTAATCGTGCATGAAAAAAGTGGTTTTTTCCTTCTTTTTTTCAAAATATCTAAAAAACGGCGGAAACTATTTCGATTAAAAAAATTGAGCGAAACCATGGCATTTAGGTCTACAAAAAAGCTCTAATAAGTGAACATCGAAAAAATTATATTTTTCGAGATAATAAATGTTGTGTCAAAATGTCTGTTAGTTTGTTAGTCTGTGCGTTACCAAATTTGTGTACGAGCTAGCTCAAAAACTAGTGTGAATATCGAAACCAAATTTCACAAGTAGTTTTGGTCCATTGAGATTAAGAGCTGATTAGATTTTGGTGCATATCGACTCAAAATTAAGGGAGGTCGAGGTGGGGTTAAAAATTAAAAATCTAGGTCGTTTGAGCAAACTCAACCAAATTTTGTATACATAATCAATGGACCCCCAGAAGTCTAAAAATGCAAAAACTAACCGCCCGAAATGGGAGGCGGGGAGGGTCAAAAAATGAAAATCTTTGCCATTTACCAAATCCAACCAAATTTTGTATACATAATCAGTGGGTCCCAGGAGTCTAAAAATGCAAAAACTAACCCCCCTTCCCCTTACATGATTATAAATAATTTTATTAAATATTAAATATAAGTGAGGGGACAGATAGTATGGTAAAGTCAAGTGGATGGCCACATCAGAACATGTCAGCTTATTTTTTAATTTAGAAATTGAAAATATACATATTGAGTATTCTGATGATTATTTATTATTTCCTCAAAGATAAGTAACATCTTTTTGGGATGGAAAAGTTAATCTGAGCTTATAAGTGTTGCACTTTCTTAAAAAAATAAATGTAATTAAGACTATTGTAATGTGCGTAGAACATGTTTTTTTATTGTAGAATAATTATTAAATTATCATATTAATAACAGGAATAGTAGGAAATTAAAAACACAGAGTTTTTTTTATTAAATGGGCCAGAGGTTTCGTCAATTTATTTTAAATTCTTCAGTGGCCCATTCTATCATTCTTTATCAATAACAATTTCACCATAAGACACAACATTATATTGAAATTGTTTTGACAAAGGAATGGGCCACTGAGGAAGTCAAAATAAATTGACGAAACGTCTGCCGCAATTAATAAAAAAAACTCTGTGTTTTTAATTTTATATAATTCCCTACTATTAACTACTAATTTACTATGGATACGAATAATGAAACATTAGTTTATTAAGTTAGTAATATTACCTTAGTAGAAATATAATACGCCTCTCTGGGAATATTAGCCAGAGCTTCTCCCAAGAGTTCTTCTGACTTCCCTTGACCATACCATGGAGCTGTATCAATAAAATTGACTCCAGACCGTAGAGAAAAATCAACTATTTTATATCCCTCTTGACGTTCACATTCTCTGTAAAATAACGAAAATTATTATATTGAAAATTTTAGACTAATATAAATATTATTACCCAAAAAGAGAATTACTAAATGGAGCTCCTCCTAAACCAAGGGCTGAAAAATGCATTCCAGTTTTTCCAAAAGGTGTATATGGCATTTTTTTAACAGCATCCACATTGTGGAAACCTTCAACGTATGTGGCGGGAAGGATTGAAGCCATTTTAGAAATTATTTGATTAAAAAAATGATAACTTCAAAATCAAAATCGTATGATAAAATTTATCAAGTTGTGTAATTACGTTTATTTAATTTAATAATTGAATTGAAAAAGTAATAATTGTGTTATTTTATAAATTTTACTATTTAACTAGAACTATCAAATGAAAGTCAATGCCATGACCGTTTTAACTCGTTTATCTACGATCATTGCTCTTATAAGCATTTTCATTTGAGGGGAGGTGAAGTCCTTGAGGTCACATGCCTGTTTATCTCTCGCTTGCTTGCTTTGCAGCCTCCCCTTTGATCTGGCGCCTGGTCCCTCCACTCTTCAGCACCCGCACAGCTATTAAATTATTTATTCAAATAGATAATGAGAAAAAAATGTGGTCCCTAACAAAGGACAAATTTCTATTGCAGATTCCTTATTAGTGGGCTATTTTATCATATTATTTGTTAAATTGAAAGTTTTTGTGCCGAGGGATGCAGAATTTTTATATATTGAAGGAGACAATAAAAGAGTGTGCATGCTGGAATTATACATTTTATTTATTTATAACGATATAAAATATAAATAAATAAAATTTATAATTCCAGCAGAAGACACACTCTTTTATTGTCTCCTTCAACATATTATTTGTATTATCTAATAAATTTTCTTAAGCAAATACTGTCGAATCTCTAAAATATCGAACTTTTCAGCACCCGCACCGCTATTGAATTATTTATTCAAATAGATAATGAGAAAAAAATGTAGTCCCTAACACAAGGACACATTTCCATTGTAGATTCCTTATTAGTGGGTTATTTTATCATATTATTTGTATTATCTAATAAATTTTCTTAAGCAAATACTGTCAAATCTCTAAAATATCGAACATGAAGGTTCATAGAAAAAATTCGATGTACAGAAATATATATAAGGAAACATTTCATTTGTTTCATTCATTGACCCTTTGAAACCCTGAAGAAGGAGGGAAAAATCCTCCGAAACGTCGGTTTGAAAGGAAAGGAGGAAGAATTTCAATAAATTACACCTTATTTGATATGTGTTAATTTTTTCTTTCCTCACTACCCCTGGGCTGCCTTCCATTACATTCAATATATAACAAATTTTTCATAATTTTCTTGATAAAAACAATTATTAGGCCATTCAAATATAAACGAGCCTTTTAATTCTGAGGACTAAGAAAGCGTGTCGGAGTTAGACGGACCGTCCCGACGGGTTGGGGGGGGTCCACTTTATATGACTTAAGGCCAAGCCAACCTCCAGGCCCGTTTCTTTAGTTGTCCTCACAATGAACGAAAGATTGCACAAAGCATCATAATAAAGTTTTTTAAAGAACGAAGGCGTTAAACTAGCCGAAATTCGGGATCGAATGCTGGCACAGTTCGGGGAGAATGTACACTACACTCCCGAATAGAAAAAAAGGGCCAGTATGGAGTGGAGAGCAAAGAGCCAGGACCATCAAAAGCTAAAACTCGCTTATTAGCCGGGAAGGTGATGTCAACGGTTTTTTGGGGTTCTCAAGGAGTTTTACTTCTTGATTTTCTTCACAATCGTCGCACAATAAACGCTGCCTACTTCTGTGGCCTTCTTGACCAGGTTCGAGCTGCATATCGGTCAAAAAGGCGCCGTTAGCTCATCCGAGCACTTGGAGGAGAGCGTTTTGCGAGCGATCAACAGTTTTGCGCAATTGGTTGGGATACCCTCCCGATGTCATTCTTCGAAAACTGTATGAAAAAACTACCTCTTCGATGGAAAAAATGCATTACTAAGAAGGGGAATTATGTAGAAAAATAACTACAAAATGTTTTTTCTTCTTAAATATAAAATATTGGCTCGTTTATATTTGAATTGCCATGTATAGTTAATTTTTTAAGATTAAAGAAGACTTAAAAAAATTAAAATACCAAAGAAATTTATTTTAAAATAGGTATGTACAAATCGATGGCGTTCGGTGCATGGATGCTGTCAATGCGGCACATCCCTAAAATTTCAGAACCTCAAGAGTTTTATTTCGCTATCTTTAAATTAAAATTTATGGAGCTTTTTAGATCTTAAAATATAAAAAGAATTTTCCAGATTTAATATCTAAATTGGTTGAGTTATCTTATCGAAGGAAAATACTTTGATTTTAAGTTGAAAACTGAATAAGTTTTTACATGTACTCGACACGTGAGTTTAATTTAAAATCTAAAAATTGCATAAAAAATTAATCTTTAATGTTAAATTAAAAGATATTTTGGAAAAAATATTTAATTTAAAACAGTTTGCACTATATACATTTCACAGGTGCGTCGGTTGAACGTTCATTTTCAACTATGAAAATAATTAAATCAATCATGAGAAGTAGCCAAAGGGAAGATAGACTGCTGTATCTGCTCTATCTTTAATATCAATTGAAAAATAACGAAAAATTTTATGATGCTCTGTTATCGATGAATTTTGAGAAAATTAATATAAAATTTTCAAAAATGATGTTTTTTTTTCGGACAGCATCCCCTGGTTGAAAAATCACTGCCCCCCAATGGTACAAATATGTACATAATTTGCAAATTTGCTTACAATGTTCCAAAAAATGTATGTTCCTATGCAAAAAATATTATCTTATTTAATTTAGCGTAAAGTCTAGCTCAAAAACCGATGAAGCTTTCAAAACGAATTTTTATATATTTAGATATAATATTGGGATTAAGAGCTGACTAGATTTTGGTTGAAATCAGACCAAAAGTTATAAGAGAGGGGTTAAAATTTTGAGTTCTTTTCCCAGAGTCGGATTTAAGGGGAGGCGCACCAGGCGCCCGCCTGGGAATCATGCATTCGAAGGGGCCTCGACATTTTTCATATATTTTGAAGATTAGTTAATATTTGTTTCTAACGGGTTTAGCCTAGTAGAGTCAGAGTAAAATGTTGAAAGAAAATCAATAAAAAGGATTATTAACTCATTTGTTGCAATCAATTTATTCTGTTATGTTATCTATATATAGTACTTATTATAATCGGCTTGCGCTAAGACGCCAACGTGATTTTTTTTAATTTTAAACCCCACTAATAGTTAATGACAAAATTTATTAAAATTAGGAAATTTAAATTATTATTTTAAAACCCACTACGTAGTCTAGCCCCCCCCCCCCCCGCCTCATTTGCCCCCATTATCTTATCAACGACAAAATAAAAACCAATTTGATATTTCAAGAATTTTGAAACATATGAGAAACTGAATCCTCGGTATACAACCTCGATTTGCAATTGCTCGGATTATTGTTTTGATATCTTCCAGTATTTATGTCCATTTACGGAATCGTAGGTGTGTGAGGCAGAGATTATCTCTCACTTGACGTCTTTTTGGATAATATGGCTAATTCTATTTGACAGTCTCAATACCTACCATTGTATCGTTCCTAAACATTACTAAAACATATGGAATTAACAATTAGGGTCAAAGATTTTTCTACTCTGAATGATTAAAGATTGTAAAAATCAAGAAAGATATGATAGCAATTGTAGCGAAAAACGCCTTATCTACTAGAAGACTTAGAAGTCTGTGGAAAACTTCTGCAAAGTTTAAAAATAATTAATCAGCATAATTTAAAAATAGATTTACTTTATATAGATATGACTAGATTGGGTCTAGGTAAAAATAAAATTTGAATCGAATCATTATTATCTAGAGCCTATAAGAAGTACCACAAGATTTTGGCTAAAATAGAAGTACCGGAAGTTGATGTTTACGTACGTAAGAATGTATTCCCCCCTGTGTTTCGCAACCATAAATCTCAGAGCTACGAAATTCGAAACTTAAGCTCAATTTAGGCTAGAAGGGGTACAGAAAGTTTTTGCTTGAAATCGGAACACCGGAAGTTGACATTTACATGAAAGATTTTCTTAAAAACCGCACTAACGATTTTTTTTAATTGCTGTACCTACTTATCAATTGTCATGAGTTATTAAGCTATTTAGAGGCAAACAGTTACCGAGCATCGCTCGGTGCTAAAGGCACTCAATAAAAAAAAGAAGATATTAATCAGTTCTAATGACGGGCGGGCTTTATTCATTTTTTTTTTTTGAAAAATTTAAAACGCGATATTTTTTATTTATTTTATTTTATTTGGCTTTTGGTCTTGTCCATTCAGCCATGTACAATTTATAAAACAAAATTAAAACAAAAATGTAAATTAAAAATACAAATTAAATGAATAATTGTAAAAAATAAAATGTAACAATTTTCCGATACAAATTAATTTTTTTTTTTTTACATATATTCAAAAAAAATTAAAAATACAGAGAAAAAAAAACAAAATCTTAAAACGTTGATCTTAGAATGAATTTCTGCAAAGCATAGCATACTTTATCATTATGTTCGCAGATGGTTAACAAATGTTCAGCGTTAATTGGGAACTCAACACTCTTACTTAGCTCTAGATATAGCAGATAGTCCATTTTTTATTTAATTCGCTCTCAAATAAGATATGACTGATTTCTTCTTCATCTATTCCACACTGGCATGTTGAGAATTCCATAAAACGCGACAAAAAATTTGTAAGTATGATTTTCTATGTTTGTCTGGATTCCGATTCTCACAATATCTCGATAACTAAAGTAGGAATGCCATGTTGCCAAAATGTTTAAGTTTATAAAACAAAGACGAGGCTAGATTTCGAACTTTCTAATTTTCCGGCTCAAAAATGCAAAAAACAAAGCAAAACAATTCGAATATTTATTATACACTCATGAGTTCTTGAACAGTTTTAGATATTGAGATGAAATTTTATAGACGAGTGTGAATTAATACTTAGCGCCAAGTTTCAGTTTTATATCCCAAACTATTTTTAACAGACTTCAAAAAAGGAGGAGGTTCTCTATTCGACTGAATTTTTTTTTTTTTTTGCGCCTATGTTACCTCATATCTCCTCCAATTGTGAACCGATTTTGAAAAAAAAATTGCATTGGGTTCAGTCTAGCTTCCGATTGATCCCATTTTTTTTATTGGTATTAGATCTTTTTTGTTAGGTTTGTTCAGGCCTAACTTCTTTGTTTATGAACCGATTTTGATGTTTCTTTTGTTATTGGAAAGGGGGTATCTTAGGGATGGTGTCATATTAATTTGGTCAAGTTATGATGGTATGATCACTATTAATAACATCACTAAAAAGAGAAAAATAAAAATGATATTTAAGAAAAAAAATAAAACCGACTTCAAAAAATTAAATGCAACAAATAAAATACACTAAAAGGTATAAAATAATTATTATCTTATTTAGTTACAACTAAACGACGAAATATTAACATGAAATAACTTTTTGATGTCGGTACCAAACAAAACTATAAGCGAGCATATCCTCCAAACGTACTAAGTAAGATCCGTCGAGTGCGATTCATAAAAGGTATATGTTTGGCACCGACTTCAAAAAGTAATTTCATGTTAATATTTCGTCGTTTAGTTGTAACTAAATAAGATAATAATTATTTTATATCTTTTAGTGTATTTTATTTGTTGCATTTAATTTTTTGAAGTCGGCTTTGTTTTTTTCTTAAAAATTATCTAACTAAAAATTGGCATATCATTAAAATTTTCTAAGAACATACCGAGTTTTAGAAAAATTTTCATTTTCATTCGAATATTTTGTCATTTATCACTCGGAAATCATTATTTATTGATATGCCTGAGTGACGTCTTGTTTACGCGTCCGAGGCTCTTCAAGCTGCCCCTCGATGGCGATAAAAGTTTCCTCTCCTTGAGAACCGTTTTACTTTAAAGAGAACCAACCAACTTTTCGATTGAACAGTTCTTCGGGGATTAGACTCACAAGCAAGATGAGCTCTTATTACGGGTACTTTCCTTTTCAGTTCATTCAAATTTAACGCTGACGCTTGTTTATTCAGCATTCCACATAAGAGGCGATGCTCACTTTTTCCTTTGTCGATAAAATGATTAATCTAGTAATTCAATTACTTCCATCTTTCTAATTATTCCAACATTGGAGGTGAGAACTGCGGAATGCCATTTAAAATGAATTTATTGTCCAATTTATTTTAAAAGATAATGAGAAATGAAGATTAAAAAAGGTGTAGATATTACAAAGAGAATGAACATAAATTTACAGCAAAAATAAAAAATTAATCCATAGGGATATGATATTCATTAAAAAAAAAAACAATTATTTGCCAGGGTCAAATGGCAATGTAAATATTGGGAGATGATATGCATATAGTTAGCCGATCAATATTCGTGAAATATAATTTCCCTCAAACTTCCATCACCATAGGATATTCTCTCTTTTGGACGAAGGAAATTCCGAATTTATTAATAGATTGATTAGGAAAAAAAACAAAGGAAGTTTAAAACCAATTTCAAAACGGATCTCTTTTGCTAATTAACTAATTGAAGCAGAATAATTGTATTTCGCAATATGTGCGTGACATGTCACCGGTTGGCTTGTACTAATGATCTATACATTCCACATGAGTGTTTAAATTCATCCTGAAATAAATCAATAGCCAGTTAGACGGAACAATTATGCATGGGCATACCTACAGTCAACATATATAATTTTAACTTTACTGTGTTAAGAATTAGACCAACTTATTTTAAAAGAAGAATTTACACAGGCGTTTTTGATAGTAGGGCTTTTTCCAATGAAAGCAGGATAAAATAATGCGCTTCACAAAATAAAAAATTTAACGAAAAAGTGAATACTTTTTCAAGAATCGATATCGATACCTAAACCCAAAACCTCGTAATTGCAATATTTTCTTGATTTTCATGTTTTTCCTCTGATGATAACCGAGAGCTTCTTTTTTTATGATAATGATGA
>JALMQS010000225.1:15424338-15461787 GCA_024734495.1 Forficula auricularia | reverse complement strand
TTGCCTTGTACTAATGATCTATACATTCCACATGAGTGTTTAAATTCATCCTGAAATAACCATTGGCCAGTTAGACGGAACAATTATGCATGGGCATACCTACAGTCAACATATATAATTTTAACTTTACTGTGTTAAGAATTAGACCAACTTATTTTAAAAGAAGAATTTACACAGGCGTTTTTGATAGTAGGGCTTTTTCCAATGAAAGCAGGGGATAAAATAATGCGCTTCACAAAATAAAAATTTAACGAAAAAGTGAATACTTTTTCAAGAATCGATATCGATACCTAAACTCCAAAACCTCGTAATTGCAATATTTTCTGATTTTCATGTTTTTTCCTCTGATGATAACCGAGAGCTTCTTTTTTTTATGATAATGATGAGAGAAGGAGTTACACCAAAAAGGTGCAACCCCTAATGGCCTGGGTTGGCCCCTCCATCGTGAAAAGAAGAAGAAAGAATTTTATGGATTCTCCGGGGGTCGAAGGTTATTTTTTTTTATAATGATATTGATACAAGAAGAAGTTGCACCAAGAAGGTACAACCTCTGTCGTCCGTGGTGGACCCTCTTAACGTGAAGATAAGGGGAGATTTCTGCCACTTCAGCGGGTATAATTATGAGATAACTTAATTTTTCTTCAAATTGAAGATGTCATTATCAATTAATTGTGCAATATTAACAAATATTCTTATTCAGGTTGAATGATAAATCAGTTTTTTGGGCGTACTGTAAAGTCTGAAGTTTTGGAGTTACAATCTTTAAAGAATTTGGTGAAACATTTTAATAGATAATAAGTAAAAATATATTTTTACTTATTATCTTTTTTTTTTTTTTAATGATATTGATGTGAGAAGGAGATGACACCAAGAAGGTCCATCCTCTAAAGGCCTGTATGGGCTGGCCCCTCCATCGTGAAAAGAACAGAGTAGAAGGAAAAGAAGCCGCGATCACGAGCCAAATCTCAGAAAGTTAGATATAGTCTAATTTAGTAAGTTTTTAGGGGCTTCGAGCAGTGGTAAATTCTCCGCGCGATAAATTAGGTTAAAAAGTGATATGGTCATCTTATGATTTTATACCATGAAATTGCTCTATCCCCCTCTTATATTAAAATTAAATAAAAAAATCAAAGTGATTTTTTAGCCAATAGTTTTACAAGGCCCTAAAGAAAATTACAATAACCTTAGATATTTCAAAACCCGCATCCACGGCTACTTTTCTTCTTTTCACAATGGAAGGTCTCACTCTGAGTTACAGAGGTTGAAATTTTTTAGTGTGATATCTTCTTAAATGGGTATCATTGTGAAAAAAATGAAAAAAACAAAAAGAGTAACGAGCCCCGGCTGATCCTTTTGTCTGAATTAAAAAAAATCTTTTCTTCGTTCCCTAAATTTGAAAAAGAGTAACTTTTCAAAATTTGGTTCAAACCAGATAAAGGGTTGATTTTTTAATTTTTGGTCCAATTTCAACCAAAAACCAATCAGCTCTTAATCTCAATTAAAATATAGGTATAAATGAAAAAATTATTTTTAAATTCTATATTGGTTTTTTAGCTAACCGTACTTAAAATTTGATAACACACACACTCACACCCTCACAGACATATCAATAAAATAATTAATATTTCTTAAAATATAAATTTTCCGAACTTAACCATATAAGATTTTATTGTAAACCGAAACGCCGTCCAAAATCTAATCAGTTATTTGATCAGAAATACAAACATTTTGACATTCTCTAATAAAGTTATTGTTTTTCCTGTATACTGATTGTAGCTTGGTGGTATCCATGCTTTCGACAAAATTACTTACGAAAGTGAACATTTTACAAATGTTCAAATCAATTGATAGATTATTCAATTGATAATTAATTAAACAAAACTTATATTTTTGAAAATAATATTAATTGAAATATTTGATTAATTCAAATAATACAAATAAAACAATTTTCTAATTTAGTTTTATAATTCATTTAATGAATATATAGATCAAAAGGCAAGCTGAAAGAGGATTTAAAGCAGACCTCATACCAAAGCAAAAACATTTGGGTTCAAATGCCCCTGGCAACAAGGCAGCCGCACTTCACCAGAGTACTTCTTAGAAATATACAAACAAAATTCGACCCTCTATATATGCACCCCATCTTCAAATACACAAAAACCTGAACCTGGTTAAAATAACACAAGTGTCGGTGACTTTTTGCTAAAATACAGATTCAAACACAAAGCATGGGATGGATTTGTAATTTGATCTATGGAAATCAGATCAAACAAGGTGATTATTCTCTCTGGGATTCTTCCAGAGAGAGGGAACAAAAGGATGGTATCCAGTTCAGTCTATGTTATGTTAACTCATATTGATATAATCATAAAGGGAATCCTTACAAAGCAAATTAGCTAAGATTAGAGAAACTTCCCAAGCAGCATAAAATGTATTGGAACTACAATAGTTTACCTAAAACTTCAATCGCATGAAACGAGAATACTATATCAAAACTATATAGGCAGCCTATATTGATCCCATATAGATACTGAGTCGAAACTATATTGGCAGCCTAATTAACCGATAAGTAATTGGACTAATGTAAATGGAATTCTAGGGATGAAATAAACCTTCCATATTTGATATCATATCAACACCTATTGTTAGTCTAAATATGATAATATGAGAAGTATCAGTAAAAAGATTTCGAAATAATGACAGAGCAGCCAGTTGTATAAATAAAAATTATTCTATTTTTCAAAAAATTAAACTTTTTCATGAGCTGTGTACTCTGTTACCGAATTCGAATTTTTTTAAAAAAATAAAATCACTTTGATTTGGAAATTTTATTATCAAATTAAACGCGCCCAGCAGGCTTTAGCTAGCAAGCCTACCGAGGAAATTTTATTAGAGAAAATAAATTATTAATTTTATTAAAAACAAATTTCGTATCAATTGATTTTCTAAAATGAACACCCCATAATAAATATCTGTCATTTCTTACTTATTTGATTAAAAGATCTACCTAATAAATATAATTTCATTGTATATAATTATTTAATTAAAAAAATGCATTCGATAAATAAATTGTTTCTCTTTCCTTAAATGCAAATGAAAAGAATCTACCGTAATTTCGAAAAAATAATTCCCTTATTTCATTGACAATTTAATTCATACACTAAAAGTCCCATAAGCAACGGTGTTTTTGTCACTATGACAGCGAAAAAAGTTTACCCTAACTTTTCCAGCGGACAAAACTGAACCTAGCTTTAAGATTCTAGTAGGGGGGTCGGTAGGCTAGGCGGTAGCGTGACAGCGAGCTAACCAGGGGACCCGGGTTCGAATCCGACTCGAGGCAGCCAGCCAAAATCTGACCCCCGGGGGTAGAGACAAATTTTAAAAAATATAGCTAGTATCGTAATTGGGCTTATGGCTGAAAGGCCGAAAAGCCAAAAAAAAAAAAAAAAAAAAAAAAAAAAAATCGCATCATCGGTGTCTAGCAACACTGACATGACAAATCCGAACATTGTAAACAATTTTATGTCAAACTTTTGTTAAAAATTTAAAAAACAAAAAAATTCTTTATTTAAAGTTAAAACAAAAATTTTGTTAATTTTGCATTTACGTATTGATTCATTAAATTGTCTTACCCGAATTACACTCAAGTTTTTTTTTGGGTCGAAGTAAACTTGATATTTTATAATTCGAGTTTTGTTGCCTTTGGGCAACAAAATTCTCATTAAATGTCAAGTTTACTTCGGCAAAAAAAAGCTCTCGTGTAATTATAAGTGATAATATTTTAAAAACAATTAAAGATAAAAATTTTAAAAATAATAAATTTTCTGAAATGCAATTGGTGTAGAATGTCTCACTCTGATATAGAAAGAAAAGGGTGCGAATTATAAGCTTGGACGCTTTTATAACAATCCCGGATACATGTCTAGACAAGGCCATATCTAATAGAGACATTGAAACAAGCTCAGACACGAAATAAAGAATTTTCTATTAATCAAGTACTAGTATAGTGGGAGTTTTATCAATAACTAATTGAAAAGTTTTTGTTTTGCCGAGAGTAGCAGAGTTGTTGATTCACAAAGAGAAACAAAGAGGTTGTCCTCTGCTTGATGCAAATAAACATACACACATATATATCGAGATGATATATATGTGTGTATGTTTATTTGCATCAGGCAGAGGACGGCCTCTTTGTTTCTCTTTGTTTATCAATAACGTCTATTTCTTCTTAACACAAGCTAGCTATTTTAATACTAATTTTTTATTTATTATTATTACTTATTTATTTACAATCAGCTTAAAAATTACACATAGCTTTAAGTAAAATTGATTACATAGAAACGAACTTGAAGGGACGGTCATCCAGTGATGACCCTAATTGAATTTATTTTTCCAGTTAAAAGTTAACATAGACCGCCTCATTGGTGCAGTGGTAGCATGGCTGGCTGACAACAAGGAGGTCCCGGGTTCGATTCCCGGCTATGCTCAGAAATTTTTCTGTAAGTATAGGGTCTGAAACGGGGTTCACTCAGCCTCGTGAGGATAAATGAGTAGCTTCTTGATTGAGAAGCAGCGAATCTAGGTTAAGAACACTGAAACGAAGGTTGTAGAGATTCGTTGAGCTAACCACTTGACCCCTCGGTACTGTTTCCAATTAGGACAGCAACCAATTCAGTAGGCCAATACCTATAAAGGGTGGTCGAGCCAGAGATTTATTTTATTTTATTTTTTTATAAAACATTCGATCTTCTGAATCCAGTACATGAAATTTCTTTCTTCTTCTGATTGTTTCACTGTTGTCCACAAGAACGATGGCCGATATATTTGTGTGATTTTCCAGTTTTCTTTTGTGTTTAATGACTTGATTGCTTATGACCTCTCTAACTGATGGTACATCAAGATCAATGTAAAGTCTTTCATTTGTAATATACCAGGGGCATTTGATATGCTTCTGAGAATTTTCGATTGGGATCTTTGAATTTTACTCAAGTTAGATTCACATTTTAATACTAATAATAAAATTGCATGCAAAGTCTATTATAGAGAGTTGAAATATGTTAAAAAAATTGCAAAATAAAAAGACATGAAAAAGAATTATACTCTCAATCTATCGTTACCTCTAGCTAAACACGTATGAAATAATTTTTTAGTAAAAAAGTGAAATATAATCTTTCAAAGCGATTCAATGCAAATAATTAAATTAGTAACACACAAGAACATATATATGGTATATTCAATTTTTTGAATTCAAAGGTACCTGAAAGATAAAAAGAAACATCGAATTCGAATTTTTTTCACGAAAATTAAAAATTAAATATTTTTGATTTGAAAGTTCTATTAGTATCTAAATTAAACCAATCTTCTAATCAAGTGAAATACTCTATCATCACATCACGTGACCAGTATTTCAGGAATATCAATTCTCGTGCAATTATTTCAAAAATAATTACATTACTACAGTATATTAAAACAAATTAATTACATTAAAAAAAAGGATTTCCTAAAACTTGGCTTTTACGCATTAAATTATTATTATTATTTTTTAATAGAGTCTCCTCCTCTTCTTTCTAGCCCTTCCATCCTCTCTTATTATGGTCTCACGAATTATGTTACCATAGTAACATAATTCGTGACATACATAACAATGCTTAAAAGCCAAGATTTAGGAAAACAATTTCAACTAAAAATGTGAAATCAATAAATATAGATGGATATGTTAAATGAAAAATATGCGTTTTAATTGAAGTTACTATATCTTCGACCCATTTAATAAATTGATAATGTTGAACTTGGCAGCACATTAGATCTCACTACTTTTTTTGGCAAACGGTTTTTATTAATCTAACTTGGTATTTTTTTACACATGTGCTTTTGTTGAAATATATAATTATCCAGGGCCGCCCAGAGAAATTCCGCGTCTCTGGGCAAGCATGAGTATCGGTCCCTTCTAATGTATAATGCTCCATATATTGGAATAAATGATAAATGTTTGTATGTTTATATAGGATAACTTTAAAATAAACCACAGTACTTAATGTAATTGAAATTTAAAAACTGTTCAAATCCAGAACGAAACTTATTTTGCTATCGGGTGTGAATAAAATTTTACCAGTATTTTTTCATTAAAAGATAAAAATATTTTTATTTGTAAATAGGTCAATAGTCTATTTTTTCTTGTTTTTCCTATGGGCCTCGCAGATAACCATTAGTTTAATGTAGGTAGTGTAAGAAAAAATCAACCTCCCCCCCCCCGGAACGCCGCGACCCCCCGGAGCGCTCCGGCGCACAGTTTGGGAACATCTGCTGTATACAGACAAATAAAAAATAAAAGATAATAAGAAACCATTTAAAACAAATACACTTAATAGCAAAAATGAATACTCGATGATTTTAAATGATAAAACTAATTAAAACGTTTTTTAGTTTTTAAGGAATTTGGTGTTGGTACTTGGTGAAACATTTTTAAAATTATTGGATAGAAAATACTTGGTAGGTTTCACATTAAGATATAAAAAAATAAAACGAATTTATTTATATATCTTAATGTGAAACCTACCAAGTATTTTTTATCCAATAATTTTAAAACCTTTTTTTATAATTTTTTTGTTTTTTTACTGTTCCTTATATTCTAATATTTGTACAAACAATATTCTCTTGATAATTTTATTTTTATATCCTAGTCACCCACTAAATTGTTTCGAAATGTGCCTTCCTATCAAATTTACAACCCATAAATTTAAAAGTCTCTAAAAATGAATAAAACGTGAGTTTGCCGCTACCCAACTGGACTCAGCAACTGTTGGGACCACTGCGCTCACGTAATGTAAAAAAATGTTGGTCTCAGTAAAAGTTCGGATGAGCAATTAACCTCATTTACTCCTGACGAGTTCAACTTAAATTTTGTAGGATCTTCTGTTGGTAATAATAATACTTTTACTGGTTCATCAGACCCTCCCGGGTCCAATGATTTTTTTTCGTTTTCTTTCAAAAATGTTTCTGAGGAGGATATTGTTTATGTGCGGTTCACTCAATTAAGTCTGGTGCGGTGGGGTGTGATACCATTCCAATTTCATTTATAGTAACTATACTTCCTCTAATTCTACCACACCTTGCACATTTGATAAATTTTTGTTTGACTTCATCTACCTTCCCTTCTGCTTGAAACATGCTATTGTACTGCCCTTGCAGAAAATTAGCTCACCGAAAACTCTGTCTGATCTTAGACCTAATAGTATCTCCCTGCCTTGTCCAAAATATTAGAAAAAATTATTAACTGTCAAATTTTAAATCATATCGAAAATAACAAATTTTTAGACCCTTATCAGTCTGGCTTCCGTAAAGGGCATAGCTGTACGACTGCTTTACTAAAAATTACGGAGGATATTCGAAGAGAAATCGACGTCGGAAAATGTACAATTTTAGTACTTCTTGATTTTAAAAATGCATTCGGCTCAGTCAATCACTTGATTCTTTTAAGTAAACTTGCCTTCCCAATTTAATTTTTCATCCTCAGCTTTCTGGCAAATTAATATCTTCATTTCTAAGCGATCGGACTCAAGCAGTTCGTTGTGGCTCAGATTTTTCATCTCCGCTTTCTCTTAGACAGGGGATGGCCCAGGGATCTATCCTGGGACCTCTATTATTTTCTTTATTTATAAATGACATCTCCACTTCTCTTTCTAGCTGTAATCATCACCTATTTGCCGATGATTTTCAGTTTTATGCTCACTGCTTGCCCAACCAAGCTGTGCAATCTATTTCATTAATTAACCTAGAGCTTCTGTCACTTTTTTCCTGGGCCATGAATCTCATATCTCACGCCATATAATCTTTCGCCTCAATTTAAGCCAAAGAGCTTGTTAGCACCCTTTTCCAGTACTGCGACATATTCTTTTCGAATTCCCTCGACAGTAAATCGGCAAAAGACTAGAAATAGCTTTAAATTCATATACCTATATGTCTTAAATCTAAAAGCACGTATCTTTCGGATCAAGATAAAAAACTCATTCTAAACACACATCTATCTCAATTTTACGCTTTCCGATGTTGTGTGATTATTTATAAGCTATTAAATTCTGAAAAATTTACTTACTTAGAAAATCTATTTGTCGTCGGTCGCTCCACCAGGAAGACAACGCTAGTGCAGGTGCACTATAAAACTAAACACTTCTTTCATTCCTTCAAATTGGCGGGTGCAAGGCTTTGGAATGAACTTCCATCCAAATTTCATGCAAACCCGACTCTTGGTGCTCTCAGGTCTTCGTTCTTTATGGATCCCACCCAATAACTGATACTCCTTACTCTTATTTCCTTTATGTCCTTCTAATCTTCTACTTTTTTTTCGCTTCTTCTCCAGACCACATCTCAAAGATATCCAGATATTTTTGAACCCTTCATAGTTTGTTCTTTCACTTCGTTGTATAAATTTTGGTCGTTGGTGATCTGACATCCGAGGTATTTAAATGACATCACTTGTTCAATGATGTTTCCTTCCAATTCTAGTTTATATCGAATCGGTTCTCTTGAAACAACAAGTGATTTGGTTTTCTCGACTGAGATTGCCATATTAAATTTCTTAGTCGTAATGTTGAACCTATGAAGTAATCTTTGCAGGTTATTTTCCGAGTCGACAATAAGTATCATAAATAAATTGGTTTTAATAATGATAAATGAAAAACTACTCTTTACTAGGAAGTTCTACTGGAATTTGGCAATTCGTTTTAATAGAAATACAAATTCTTTGATACCAGAACTGATTTCTTACCTTCCGTTCTCAATTTATTTCAGGTATCAGAATTCAAACAACGGGCGGAAATTATTTTTTACTAATTTATAAGCACGAATAAAGTAAATAAAAAATATTTGAATATTTTGATTGAATACTATACTCCGTCGCCCTGCTATCACAATAGATACAATTAATTTCTTCTTTGTGAATTATATTACAGCTCTAATTTTCTCTGTGTAAAAAGATAATTTTATTCAAATTATATTTATTTATTAGAATATTTCACCTTTAGTATATTCTATTCCAAAAATAAATTTTAAATAGGTATAAAATAAAGTGAACCCGAGAGATAAATATTTTTAATAAAGAGTCTCAAGGGAGAGTTTTGTTCAAATGTGACCACCAACAATGATTATTGAGGTGTCATAAGCTCCTGCCGGCTTTAATTTTTAAGGGGATGGTCAGATAACATTTTAATTATAATTCGAGTAGCTATTGATGTAGCAGCTTCCCCACGATTCGCATTCAAGCGCATTACACACTTTAATTAATTTTATAAATATTTGAAAATTTGAGGTTCATTAAATAGTAATTTTGACCAATTATTTCTTGATCAATTTATAATTAGTGAGGATATAAAAAATTGAAAACGGTCGACTCGTTATATACCTCCATTGTTCAACCTTTTTTCCTCGTAAATATAAAATGATTGATTAAAATTAAATTCTAATTAAATAAATTTCGAATATGTCCAAAATCTAAACTATATATAATCTTCCGAAAAGTAGGTTTTTATAAGAATTAAAATATCTTCCAATAAAAATACAAGTAGATTGGGAATTTGTAGCTTTCTTCGGGATGCATTTCTATCAATTCTTCATTAAATTCTAGGTCTCCAAAAGATATTTCTAATTTATTAGATAAAAAATGTGGTTCCTAACATGGGACAATATCAATTACAAAAAAAGCCTTCTGTAATGGTAATTATTTCCTTGTTAGGGACCAAATTTTTATAATACATAAATTATTGACTTGTGCTAGCAGGATTGTTAAATTAACGTGTGAACTGAAGTTAATATGAAGTTTGTTCTGATTCTAAGGTATTTCCATTTCTTTGCAAAAAACGTCTTATATTTTGGATTTTTAATTTGGGAACTTCTAGATTAAATGAAAAAATAGAATTGAAATTTGATAAAAAGGTTGTGCAGTGGTAAGCTTCACCAATACTTAGTGTCATGTTGCAGTATTCTAGTTCAAACCTTGAAGAAATTTACCAAGCAACAATTAATCTCTTGTCGCCTTTGTTTCCGATTCATCATGGGAAGCCGAAGCTCTCATACTTAGTGTGTTTTAATTATTTAATTTATTCTACTACTAGCCTATGTTATGCCATGCCTTTAAATTTTCTCGGAATAATAAAATAAATTGATACATTCTGATGTGGCCATCCACTTGACTTTACCATACACTTCTGGTTGAGTTTGGTACAAGGGCCTAGATTTTCATATTTTGACCTCCTCCCCGTCCTCCGTCCCCATTTTGGACGGTTGGTTTTTGCATTTTTAGTGTTCCGGGGGCCCACTGATTTTGTATACAAAATATGATTGAGTTTGCCCAAATGGTCAAATGGCCACACTATTTTTTGAGCTAGCTCGTCCACAAAATTTGGTAACGCACAGACTAACAGAATAATAACCTAACAGACTAACAGATTAACAGACATTTTGATAAAACAGTTATTATCTCGAAAAATATAATTTTTTCACATGTTCACACAGCTTTTTTGTAGAGCGAAATGCCATGATTTCGCCTAATTTTTTTAATCAAAATAGTTTCAGCCGTTTTTGAGATATTTCGAAAAAAACAAGCAAAAAAAAACACTTTTTTCATGCACGATTACAATACTTGGCCATACCCTGATGAACATTTTTTTGCATCCTAACACCCTCACGTTTGAATGACTTAATTAATAATATCATTTTTATAATATTTAAAATTAAAAAAGTATTTATTTTATTTCACTAATCAAACTGATAAATAGGATGCTGAAATTGTAACCGTCTAATCAACATCCAGCAGCGCGCTCTCGTATCCAAACCATTATTAAAGGATAATTATTTGCATCTAATTATTTCTATCGTTATTTGAGAACAGGTGGTGCAATTTCACTCAAATCGCTGATTTTTGATTTGGAATAAAATCAGCTCAGTCATTTTTGGGTCATTTCCCCACAAGTTGGTCTCATCGACTATCGAGTGAGTTTGAGATCGCGTTGAGTAAATTTCGTTTGATTTTTTCGGGGGTAATTGAATCTGCTGCCGAAAAATAATCACGTTCTTTTAAAAAGAGAATAAGAGGGAAAGAATTAATTAAAACTTGGAAAGTAATGAATGATTTGGAGAGATTTTCATGGGGGATTCACGTCCTCAAAGCCTTCACGGAAGGTTC
This sequence comes from Forficula auricularia, assembly GCA_024734495.1. Classification (NCBI taxonomy): domain Eukaryota; kingdom Metazoa; phylum Arthropoda; class Insecta; order Dermaptera; family Forficulidae; genus Forficula; species Forficula auricularia. The sequence continues at coordinate 15,450,614 of JALMQS010000225.1, read as the reverse complement.
ATTGGCCGCCTTACCAATCAAATTAAATGTCTGCAAAAAGATACTTAACAAAGAAAATAATAAAAAGTGTCTTTTACAATTATTCGCTTTTATCATTAGATAAAGAAAAAGAATCAAAAGGAAATGTGTAAAAAGGCCAAGTTCGATTAATAAAACCGTTTGCCCAAAAAAGTAGTTATATCTAATGTGCTGCCAAGTTCAACATCATCAATTTATTAAATGAGTTGAGAATTTATTAATTTACTTGAAAAGTTTTTGTTTTGCCGAGAGTAGCAGAATTGTTGATTCACAAAGAGAAACAAAGAGGTTGTCATCTGCTTGATACAAATAAACATTCACACATATATATATCGAAATTATATATTATTTATTTGTTTGAGACTATAGTTTTGAAGGCTTGGCCCTCATCATCAGTATTTTTAATTATAAATATTATTTTTCATGGGATCAGTATCGCGTGGATATTGAAAATTTTTTTCTTTCTTTCTCAGAAGAATAGCCAGGTAGAAATACATTTTTTTTTTCAAAAATAAATAAAATAATTTTTAAATCAATTAAAACTAATTTCAATTTATTCTTTTAGAGATATGACTTCATTTGTAATTTGTAAGATTGAACGTCTTTTGGACTTAATCTCAATTGATTGTTTTATCTGATTTGTGATTTTTCTCAGCGCTTATATCAAAATCAGATTTTCTCGAGAAAATTTAATTTCATAGGGTATCATCTGATTTGGCCATAAAGAAAAATCGATTCTCTTAGCTGCTTATGTCGTTCATCTCTTTCAGCACACCAATCAATTTCGGTTTAGATTAAATTAAAGATTAGGTCATAAAGAGTTATCTCTCTAATTCATAAATAAAAAAATATATATCCTATACTACTAAAGCGCATTTGTTCCTGCCTCTGTATGTACCTATCTATCTATGTATATATATATTATGTCCGTCCCCCAACAAAAACAGTCGTCATGGTTACCACTTTAAATGAAATTATCTATATATTATAAAATTAAGGTTTTGTCTGTACATTGGGGTGGTGTTGTGGGTGGAGGTTGCTGGGTGGGGTTCGGGAGGGGGGGGGAGTGAGGTTCGAGAGGTGGGGGTTCAGGGGTCGTCATGGTTACTAATTTAAATGAAATCATATATATATATATATATATATAAAATTAAGGTTTTGTCTGTAGATTGGGGTGGTGGGGTGGGTGGGGGTGCTGAGTGGGCTTCGGGGTGGGGGTCCAGGGGGCGAGTCCCCCGGCTAGCAAAAGGGCCGCTGAAGGCGGGCCTTGCAGCTAGTATATCATTAAAATTACACCTAAGAATAAGATGTGATTGAAAACATTTTATTTTGCTGAGAGTAACAGATTTGTTAAATCATGAAGAGAAACAAGGAAGTTGTCCTCTGCTTAATTCAAATAAACATTCACATATACCATATATCAACTATAAATATGTATAGGTATATATAATTTATTTGTTTGAAACTATAATTTCTAAGGCTTGGCCTTCATCATCAGTCTTTTTAATTAGAAATATCCATCGATAATTGAAGCCATGAAAAATAATAGATAAATTATTTATAATTAAAAATACGGATGAAGAAGGCCAACCCTTCGAAACTATAGTTTCAAACAAATATAATTATAGAGTGCCGTGCGGTCCATTGATGCTGTGGATGCTGTGCATCCCTAAAATTTCAAACATTTAAAGTATTTTCATAAATACCATATATAAGGATGACTTCAAAATTTCAGGAGGATCTTTACCATAGATTTTCAAAATATTACCCGTAATTTCAAAAATTCTATAAAAAACATTTTTTGTTTTGAAAAGTATATTGGTTCTCGAAATGAATTGAAATTGTTGCATAACTTCGAGGGGCAATTAAAATGAATGATTTTTTCGAAAAGGGTACGGATAGAAGAATTGATGTCCCTGCCTGGTATATTTTCCAGTTCAAGCATGTCAAAGACAAGTCCAGAGTCCAGAAGAGTTCTCGCTGAGAAGCTATTAAAATAGTAATAATACAAAAAAAGGAATAAATAAAGATGATTCGAGAATCTTTAGACTAATCCATTTCTAAGAACTCTCAATATGGTATAAGATCGAAAATAACTAAGAGTACAATAAACAAGCCATATCTTGCTTATAGCAATAGAATTAGGAGAAATTTAAGATTTCCTTATAGGACAGGCTGATTCATTGTGTAAGATGGTCGGTTTCCATCTCAGAGAATGTGGAGTTTAAGTCACGAGATTTAATTTGTGACTCCTACCCTCACTCACACAAACAAGTATCCGATTGGGGCGAAGGTCACAAAATATATTTTTTTTTAATCTAATGATAAATTTGCAAAATGTTGAAAATGATGCCTTAATCGATGAAATTTGCAAAAAAAAATCGAAGATTAAAATAAAATTAGAAAAAATGAAGGGTACTTTTTTGGACTGGTTAAAAAGTCACCAACGGCCACTGATATTATATATATATATGTATGTTTATTTGCATCAAGCAGAGAACAACCTCTTTGTTTCTCTTTATGAATAAGGTGTGAGTTAAATCAGGACTTATTTTTTTGGAAATTGTATTTTTCTTAAATGTTTAAAATAAATTTAGAAACTCAAACATTGTACTCAAGTTTGTTAAGCGGGCACCAGGTGAAGTTGAGTGGAGACGAATCCCTTGAGGCGTACACGTGTAAAGGAAATCTGTAGCAATTGTTAATCGATCAACATCCTAAGAGAGCTAAAATTACCAAATCTCGTATAGGGTCTAGGTAAAGCTAGAAGGGCATCTGCGAATCTATTCTATTCTAAAATAATTCCCAACATATGTGAAATGTCATCTTCTATTAAAGAGTCTAGGTTCTAAATCTTGTATTGATAGTTCTATTATTTTTTGCCTCCCCCCCCCCCCTTCATTTTGGTCCCCTAAAAAATACAATAACTCTCTTTTTTTATTATATGGTATATTTCATTTTTATTATTTTATTTTTTTAATGTTTAACCCCTCCCCCTTAATTACTTTACCATCCAGGTTATGGTCAAGTATTGTAATCGTGCATGAAAAAAGTGTTTTTTTTCCTTCTTTTTTTCGAAATATCTCAAAAACGGCTCAAACTATTTTGTTTAAAAAAATTGAGAGAAACCATGGCATTTCGGTCTACAAAAAAGCCTTCATAAGTGAACATCGAAAAAATTATATTTTTCGAGATAATAATTGTTTTGTCAAAATGTTAGTTAGTCTGTTAGTCTGTGCGTTACCAAATTATTGTGGACGAGCTAGCTCAAAAACTAGTGTGAATATCGAAACCAAATTTCACACGTAGTTTTAGTCCATTGAGATTAAGAGGTGATTAGATTTTGGTGAATATCGACCAAAAATTAATGGGGTGGAGGAGGGGGGGGGGGTTAAAAATTAAAAATCTAGGTCGTTTGAGCAAACTCAACCAAATTTTGTATACATAATCAGTGGGACCCTAGGAGTCTAAAAATGGAAAAACTAACCCCCCTCCCCTACATGATTATAAATAATTTTATTAAATATTAAATATACTAGTAAGTGAGGGGCCAGGTTGTATGGTAAAGTCAAGTGGATGGCCACATCAGAACACGTCAGCTTATTTTTGATTCGATTTCAACCAAAATCAGCTCTTAATCTCAAGGCACCAAAACTACTTGTGAAATTTCATTTTGATATTCACACTAGTTTTTGAACTAAAGCATAACCAAAATTGGTAGAATGAATGTTTTTGATATTATTTTTAGATTTTGATAATGGCAAGTACCCTAGGCAAATAATTTTGAATCAGATGTGTAAATATTTATCTTTAGTTAATTTAAATGGATGAAAAATGAACTGAGAAGTCAAGTGCCTCAGTATGTCGATAACAGCACATTCCATTGAGATCGAAAGTTAGACGACAGATGGCGCGGTTAGTTCTTAGGCTGAGAGGGTTGACTAGGGAAGGGGATGCTGAAATTAAAATGAAGCTTATAACGTTACTCAAAGCACTCATCCAGTTTCCTTTCTATATGTATATATTTATTTATTTATTCAATATTTGTTGAGTTAAAAGATATTTTTTTCTTTCCTTACAAGACAAGGTCTTCTAGGCCACGAGAACAGAGAGAAGAAATCTTGCTTGACAATTATTTTCACCACGTTTCAGGGATTTCTAACAATCCTTCGAGTTTGCTAAGTGAAAGTATTTTTCTAAGTATTCCTATGTGTGTGTGATCAAATTAATGAATGAAAATAAGCTGATGGGGCCATCCACACTTTACCATATACCTTTCTTAATTTTAAAAAACATTAATTTCACGAATACGTTTGTCCCCATAACCTCAAGGAACTGCAACTCTCTTCCGGACCCTGTCTTTCCTTATTTATAACCTTAAAACCTTCAAACCTTTAAAACCCGACTCTACAAACACCTACGCCTCCATCGTTTGATTGATCAATACGAATACGTTTGTCCCCATAATTTCAAGGAACTGCAACTCTCTTCGGGACCCTGTCTTTCCTTATTTATAACCTTCAAACCTTTAAAACCTGACTGCACAAACACTTACACCTCCACCATTTCGATTGATCAATTTCTCCTTCTCTTTAGTAATGCAAGGGTCTTTCGAAATTCATTAGGGGCTGCATCTTCCTGGTGCGCTTCTTGCATTCAATTTCATTAAACAGAAAAAAATATTCAAAGTGTATTGATATTTAATGAGGAGATAGGTATATATTAAGAAGGGTAAGATATTTACTTGCTTTGTACTAAATACAATTCCACATTCAAATCTCTAAAAAGTTATTATAGGATTTTTGAAATTCCCCCCCCTCCCTAATTACCTAAAATGAGTGAGGGGGCGAAAAATTAAAATCCTATATTCCAAATTAATTAGAAATATTTGTTGATGTTTGCTATTTTTCCAACATCAATTTTCATAATTAAAAAAAAAACTTTTATATACAACTTGAAGCCAAAATAGTTTTGGGAGGTAATCAATTTTGGACAACTAATAATCCCATCCCGAGGCTTCGCCGACCAGGACGACCCACCCGGAGGGCTCAGCTGCTAGGGCGTGCCAATAACAGCTCATATTTATATAATTCCCACTTGTTAATATAATGATATTGAGGTGACTGTGGGTCTGTGGATAGAGTGTCGGGTCGCTGACTCGAAGATCGCTGGTTCGAGACCGAGTCTCGGCAGTTAGATATTTGCAGTCGCCTCCTCTTGGAAAGTAATGGCAAACCTACCAAGAGTATAATTGCCTAGTCAACCTCTCCAAATTAGCCGTTCGGAACCGGCGTTAAAAAGTAGGTCCGGTATATCTGTTTAAAAACAACTAAACACACTCAGCACAGGTATATGTGGAGAGACGCCGACGCCCCTTTCGGGTATGGCACTCGAAGAAGAAGAAGAATATAATGAATTTAGAAAATCCCGAAATATATTTTCTATATCTAATATGTAGAGATTATTTAAATTAGTTTTCTTAATTTCAGTTTAAAATCATACACGTGTTTGCCAGCTCTCTATCTAGGCTGGGTGACTGCATTCTTTCTTTTTAGCGAGCCATTGTGTCCCGTTTAGAGCTTTCTGTAATAAATAATATTATGACAACTTGTGTCGGCTGACACTCATATGCATGTGTGTATGTGTATGTGTTGCTGCTGCGGGTAGATTGACAACGGCTGGAAGTTAGTTGAAAACGAGTGGTGGTTGGGACGACATGTTTGTCGATGTGTTAGGTTATAGTTGATAGCAGTTGTACGATGAAAGTGTTAAGATGATGTGTATTACGATGTTTTCACGATGACCTCCTAGACACGAAAATGTATAACCCCCTTTTTGTAAATAAATATATATTAAATAATAAATACGTGTGTTATTAACCCCTATGAGCCAAGGGGGCGAAACCCCGCACCCTACAATTATTTTAAAAATTAAAAATGATAACTAATATAAATAAGTTAAAATTCTGGCTCATCAATTTAATCTTTCATTGATATATTCCACGTGCACATAAATTTATTCTAATTATATTTCAAGATTAAATGCAAATTCGATTTGTATTATTTTTGGAAATGTTTATTCATCAACAGTATGATATTTTTATTATAATAATTGACATGATCCTATTAAAAATAATGGGGATTCGAATTAACTTAAATTTCCCCAAATTATTTTTCATAATCTATATTAAAACATTTGGATTATAATCATAACAAATAATTATTAGGATTTTTATAAAATAATCTGTATTTTATTGTTTATTAGATAATTAGATTAAAATCTATGGAAGCTTTAATGTTGCAAATTAATTTATTTAGCAAGAATTTCGGATAAACAATTCCAATTCCATGTTTTTATTAATTTATTCATTTGAGCTCAATTTAATGATTTTTAACCAATATAAAACTTTAGCAAAGGTTAATATTTTTTGTTTGAAAACCAAGGCTATCTTTAAAAGATAACTTTTAAGGAGTTCGGTGTTGGTTCTAGGTGAAACATTTTAATATAATAATAAAACTTGAGTAAGACTTGATCTACCTCGTATCTTACTCAAATCTTTAAAAGAACTCGGAATTATTAACATGACATTTTTTTATAATTTAGTACAATATTTTTACAAAAAACAGTCTGAAAATCTTTAGTTGACTTCCAAACGTTTCTATGGAAATTTTTAAAATTTACTTTAATAAGTAATAATGAAAGGCAGTCCACATTATTTGAATTTTATTCAATTTCCGACGTTTCGGAATAGCCAATTACACTTATGATATAATGTTGGAAAATATTGTAATATCTTATTGTTGCTATCACTGAAAGGAGAGACGAATGGGAACCCATCAATAACTATTCAATACCCTGAAGAAGGAGAGAAAAACGTCCTAAATTGAATAAAATTTAAAAAATTTATGGACTGCATTTCATTATAACCTACTTATTTCGCTTACCAGTCAATCTTTCTAAGAAAATCAATAAAATTACTTTAATAGTGGAATATAAAGCAACTATAAACAAAAAAATATTTTGAAAATAGACGATGATACAGAGTGTTTTGCACAAGGTTGGCCAACCCGATGCCCGCGGACGACATACGGCCCTCAGCGTTCTTAGGTGCGGCCCGCGGCCATATATGACATACGAAATGTAATTTTTTTTAATTGGATATTTCAGAATGTATTTAAAATCCCATTAAATTAATTAAAAGAAATAGCGTTCCCTATGATTTCTCAAAGAATAAGATAAAAAATAATAATAAAAAACTTAAACAAGAGAAATTGATTTAAAAATAGGCGAAATGAAATGTAAAAATCACACTGAAAGAAATAGCTTGATATTTTAAAATAAGACTCGAAATATTGTTCAAAAAAAAGGGGGGGGGGGGCAGGTGATTAGAAAGATAGAGCTTTGCCTGTGTATTCTAGGTTATGTATTCTAATCGAACACTCTGATTTGCGGGTTGCATCATAAGGCGTTAAATATTGAAACCTTATGTTTTTGAATATCACCAAAATAAAAAATAAAAAAACTAATAATTTTGATAGTTAAAACTATTTTTAATTATGGTTATTACCATACAAATACGTACATTCTGTTGTTGGGTCCTTCAATGCATGTTTTCTTTTCGTATCTGGCTGTAATATTGTTTTTTTTACATTTACACTGATTGAACACTTTCAGTGTACTTTTGCATTCACTTAGAATAAAAATCACTAAATACGAAATCCAATGTTAAGCCAAAAAAAAGTTACGTTAATATTTTTACTTTATCCAATGCGAAGCATGGAGAAAGTATTGTAATCGGTCTCGCGTCAAGCGCGACTTCAAAGGATCCTAAGGTAAAGACTACGGAACCCATGGTCTCAATTGAGGTCACAAATTGTAGTATTCAATTAGGTTGAATTTTAGCACGTGACGGTTTTGCCAAAAATTACACGGGGTCTCGTCGAGCGGCCAAAAAGTGCTATTTTTTGGAAGTGCGTGCGGATGGATGGATGGATGTTATCGTTTTTTCGGTCCACGATTTTTTCCACACCGTTGTACCGATTGAAATGAAATTGAAATCCTACCATTATTTTAACAAAATGAAGCGCTGATTAGTTTTTAGTACATATCGGCCTACAAACATTAGTACTTTATTTCGGTACTTTTTTAGTTTTTTCTAAATATCTTGAAAATGACTTAACCAATTTTGATGAAATTTAATATCCTAATTAAATATCTTGGGGACAACAAAAAAGGTTAAATAAAGTTTTTAGTAAAAGTATATTTTAAAGTACTTTACACTAGAGTAAGATAGTACTTTTTAAATATTCCTTTTTTACTAAAAATTCTTTAAAATTTATTCATTTGATCGGTAATATAGCTCATTTAAACTTGGTTAAGTAAGAATGGATAGGCTTCTCGCTGTGAAATGATAAAAATTTGGAAGGAAATTTTATAAGAACCTAACCATAGCAACTGCGTTGTTTTTTATCCGTTACCTTTGCTGAAGACATAGAGGAATCGACTTAAAATAAAAAATAACAATCGATTCTTATCTAATACTAGCGGAATAACCTTATTCTATTCCATTTTTGATGTTTTGACTATTAATGGCAACCTCTACAACTGATTACGTGGAAGAATTGACTTAAAATCAAAAAGACTAAATTCTTTTTTGGTAAACAACTCAAGCTTGCCATAAAAGAATTTAGTCGTTTTGATTTTAAGTCGATTCTTCCACGTTATCAGTAGAGGTTGCCATTAATATTCAAAACATCAAAAATGGAATGCAATAAGGTTATTCCGCTAGTATTAGATAAGTATAACGTCAAAATTCCAATGTAGAATGGTTATTCCTCGACTATTAAATGAGAGTCGATCATTATTTTTGACTTAAAGTCAACTTGAACTGCAAATTGCAAGTGATATCTGATTAATAATAAAGGAATAAACATATTAATATTTCAAGTGAATTTGGATAAAGTTTAGCAACGATTCGTTGCAGTTTATTTTAATTCAAATTCAAATTTAAATCAAATTAATCACAAAAATAAAAGCTTTAACAGCTTCACTACCAATTTTTTTAATTACTTAACATTGATTCTCGTCCAACACCGTTTCTTACAGTTACTACAATCAATCTTTAATTTATTGGGTAACAGAAATGTTCATAACGATTTTTCATCAATGAATTATTGTTCCATAAAACTGACATGAAATAAATTTTAAATTTAATAGAATGAATATTATTATTTATGAACAAATAAAATTAAAAAGTAGAATAATATCTATGGTAAAACATATATTCCTTCTCTAAGCATTATACTTTTAATCTCATATATAGGTATGAAGCACGAAGCAGATGATAATTATTTTCTCAAATTCTCAAATTGAAGAAAACTAAAACCCTATTTTTTGTTTTTTTATTTTGTTTATTGGGCTTCCTGGGAGCGGGCTGCCTCTTACAAAAATAAGATAGATACATATTTACACTCATTATTTATTTCAACTTCACACAGGATTAATCCTGACCCACATTTAACATTTTTTTTAGTATTTACAATAAAATAATTATACTCCACCCGTTCTATATGTTCTGGTGAAATGTAAAAATTAAGGAGAGATCCCCTCTTCTCCCTATATGTTAAATCGTTAACCTTGAAATTAATTAGTACATAGATAACAAATTGATTCATATGAATAAAAAGATAGTATAAATTATCTTCTTTTTTGGACTGCCTCATCGATATCCACTCATTTTCACTTATCAGTCCGTCTCCAAAAATTACTCCAATCTTATATAGATAACAAATATTTCAATGGGAAAAGATCAAGTTAGAAAAATAAATTAAATTTATAGTAACCTTATAATTAAATTAACATTTTAATCTAATTTGCCCTTTTCTTTGGTTCATTACGCTTATTTATATTAAACATGAAGAATTAATATTTTCGCGGTCAAGACTTAATTATATCTCATTAGGTCTTCCATATAACTATAATAATAAATCACATAAGAATTCTAAAAAACCTAAGATTTTACACCTAAAGGCTCATTTACAATCTATCAATTTTGGAAGAAATCATAAGTTGGTGTCATCTATTAAATCCGATGGAATGGAATATTTTTAATTATATGTCAGAGGGTAGTTTTTCACCCCCTCGGAAATCGAACCCGAGTGCCAGTTACACCAATCCGGGCCACCTGGCTCAACGTGCAGGATGCGAACCTCTCTGACATATTTACACGCGTAAAATATTTTAATCAAAGATTGTTTTCTTAATTTGTAAAATTTCGCGATATAGTGATTCTAAATTTAAACATATAGCCATGCCATATAATTTAAATAAAGGTCGTTGAGTGTTTCGAATTGACATTTAATTAGAAATATTCCATTCCATCGGATTTAATAGATGACACCAACTTATGATTTCTTGTAAATTTGAATCTATTACCATCGGCAAATTGAAATCTTTCATATTCAATTAGGAAAAGTTATTCCATTGCCATTCGAATTTTGAATCTGTTCAAAACTCAACGACCTTTATTTAAATTATATGGCATGGCTATATGTTTAAATTTAGAATCACTATATAGAGAAATTTTACAAATTAAGATAACAATCTTTGAGTAAAATATTTTACGCGTGTACATATGTCAGAGAGGTTCACATCCTGCAGGTGAGCCAGGTGGCCCGGATTGCTGTTACTGGCACTCGGGTTCGATTTCCGAGGGGGTGAAAAACAACTCCTCTGACATATAATTAAAAATATTCCATTCCATCGGATTGAATAGATCACACCAACTTATGATTTCTTGTAAATTTGAATCTATTACCATCGGAAAATTAATATATTTCATATCAATTTTGGTGTTTATTCAAAATCAATCATCCAGAATGAGTACACTGCGGTGTTTCTCATTTCTATATATCTACAAGTGGCTTTACTTAAAGAAGTTGGTGGGTTTCAACACCGTTAATAGTTTTTGAAGAAATAATCCTGAGGAGTACAGAAATCATTTAAATAATATTAAAATACAATAAAACTAGTAGTTTTCTTGTATTATTTACTCGTATTCAATAAATGATTATAATTAATTGTGTGTGATTTTAATAAAATTTCAACTCTCAATAAAATCAATCACAAAAATAAAAGTTTCAACAGAATCATTACTAACAAAAATGATTGAATTTATTCTTTCAGGATTTTATCAAGTTTCGAAATAAATTTTCTTATTATACATGTTTGTTTCCTTTTACACAATTTTAAAACAAAGGCTAAACATTTTCTGGAGCAGCACCCCTACTTTTTTTAGCTACTAATTTTTGCTATGAGCCACCACTAGTTGAGCTTCAACTATATGCTCCAATATGTTCTTGATCAATTAATTGGTAGAGTCGTCAGTAATCGTTGAAATGCATAGTTCGAGTGGCTTAAATAACATTTGTTCAAGTTTTCCGCATTTTTCATAAATTTCGACAATATCTAAGCTGGGATTTACTAAAAAAAGTACATATATAGACATTGCCAATATGTGTAATTTTATCAATAATATGTTGTTCTTTGAATATAGAGAAACTTAGTATCTTTTGTTCTAATTATAGAAAACTAAATTGATTTATGCAGACGTTCTTATGTGTGGGTGTCTCATATTCAAGAGATTATTAACTCAACTAGTTATAGCAACTATTTATAATTAGTATGTTGTTCTTAACAGTCCTTGAAGTTCAAGGCATCGTCTTCTAAGATTCAAGATGTAAACAAACATGGATAGAGCACTCTTGTTTTTGTTACCATCATCAAACAAGGACGAATATTATTTACTATTGATTATGTTAATAATTTTATAAAGTTGCCACATTTACATCTTAAAATATATCAGAGTGAAATCTATGCTAAATTAATCATATTTTAAAATCTTATCAAGCAGCTAAAAAAATATAAAAATACCTGATATATAAATTTTATTCTTATTTGTTCTTGGTAAAATGAGGATGAAGGAATTTGTGGAATTTTTTTATAATTTTAAATTAAAAGCTATTTCTAAACGCCGACAGGTACAATCGCCTAAAAATAGCCACTTTGAGGCTCTCTTCCACCGTCATTTTAAATCGAATTTTACATGCACAAATACCTAGCACCCTATATAATAAAAAATATTTTTTAATTTTGACCCCACGAAAATTCAACCTTCCCCAAAATAATCATTCATTAAAAATTTTAATTCGATTTTTGATATTGGTAAAAATGAATTATACATAACTTGTAAATTTTAACTTTGTATCTTATATAATTTAACAACAACAAGGCTCTGGCAAACCAAAAGTACTAAAAGGCTCCGTTTTAATATTGAACAGAACCCTATAAACAAGATACTTATCCAAAAAAAAATGTCAATAATGATTTTTAAACTTGATCCATAGTCATTTGAAATAATAAAATACCTAATGCCAAATTTACTTTGTGTTAATCAAACTTAACCAATCATTCATGGACATACTGGGTGTTATTTATTAGTGACTTGTTGCTGTTGTTGTTTGCGCTTCCTAAATTTTATAGCCATTAATACTTCTAACTTTTGAAAGGTGTCAAAGAATATCGATTTTAAAATTTTAAAATATAAATTATTATCTGTTATCTGTATTATTACGTTATTCATTAGCAAGGATCTTTTTACATTGTTAGCCAAAATATATTAAATTTACCTCCAGTCAATTATTTACTAAAAATGCAGTGGATTAAATTTGATACCTACCTCTCCATTGATGTAATCAGCTGAAACCCTTATTGGGTTAATTAAAACAAAGAGAGAGTTAATGAATTGCCGTATTCGCTTCATTATATTATTAATTATCTAATCGGTTTACATGACGATTCGATTTTAAATAAATAAATAAATAAATCTTTATTCCTCGACCTGCTTAGAGGCACAAGTCCTCGGTGGCTAGATCAACCAAACATCAATACAAATTCATCTACAACAAATTAACAAACATCAATACATATTAATTACAAAAAATAATAAACAAATACAAAAAATACAAAAAAATAGAAATACGAGATGCTCATTAACAAATAACATGACCATAGATTTCCATCAAAAGACAAAACTTGATTTAAAAATTCCGTGAAAAAACTCGATATCAGAAGCAAACGACGCATTTGCCATAAGTTGTTAAGGAAATCTGGTCAAACCCTTAACAAGGATGGTATGACCTCTCTCTACCTCAGCTAATCTCTACTTTTGAGAACTAAATAAAATTTTGTAAAACTCTAGGAAAAAAAATCAGTCGAATTGATAACCTCGTCCTTTTTTGAAGTCGTATAAATAAATATTTTTGTCATAACTTTTAAGAGAAAAATAATCAATTTCTATTAAATTCGATGTATTTTGAAATAAACCCAAAAACCCAAATTGAACCTAATCAAATAAATATTTTTTAAGACAATTATAAAAAATTAATTATTTTTAGAGAAATCATGAAAAAAAAATGTTTTTGAAAAAAACTAATATTCCAAATTACTTAATTGTTACTTTGATTTCCGCTATGATATCTAGAGTAAAAATATTAGCGTATGTAAATCTTTAAATTAATATTTAAAGGAGACTGAAATTCAAAAACCTGCACAGTAATTTTTTTTCACGTTTACACATATCCATTTAAAATAATTTAAGAACAATTAAAAAAAAAGAAATTATAATTATTACAAAAAAAAATAACTAATATGAAGTTATTAAATTAAGACTTTGATTGAGTAATAAAGAGAAGCTTAAGTAAAAGTCGTGTGTAGTGCACAGGAGTATTATTATTTTTTTTTTGTTAATTTCAACGTACCTAAAAGCAAGATCCTAGATATTTCCTCTGATATTCTTCTTTTGAAATTCTCTCATGTCTTAATCCTTGTTTGGATACTTTGTTACATTACAATTAAAATTGAATTCATTCGCCTCGCGTTTTCTATTATAATTTATTTCTTAATCTCCCTTTTAATTACAATCATATTTTTTTATTCTGAAATTGAATGAGGAATATCTAAATTTATTTTCATAAGGAAAATAATGTGTTCTATTATTTTAATGTTACTCGACTCCCACTTTAGTTTGTATAATTAATAATATGCAATCTTGATTAGCCATTTTCTGAAACTAATTTCACCTCCCCTCCCTTTCTCTTTGCATATTCTGTAAAGGTCAAATTGGTATTTATTTCTACATTAGTACCAATTCATTCATTCCATTTGACAAACTCTGTTCGCATTCTACCAAATCAACTAATTTACTATTGAATATCCAATCAACCCTCTCTTTTGGATTACTATTGAATAACTTCAATGACAAATTTTGAATTACTAATTTCATAACATTCCATATGACAATAAATTCATTGCACTCTTCCGGGCCTAATATTCAATTCAGTTGAATTTATTAACCCTAACTGAAAAGATTTTGAAGGAGACTATAAAAGAGGGTGTCTTCTGCTGGAATTATAAATTTATAATTTATTTATAACGATCGTTATAAATAAATTAAAAATGCAGAAGACACACCCTTTTATTCTCTCCTTTATTTTATAACAATTCTGCTACTCTCGGCAAAAAATCTTTCAATTTAATTGAAAAGAATTTATCAATATCTAGATTAGCTCTAGAATGCAAATGCATGATATTAGCCCAAATGCATACTGTTGGACTAGCATAGTGTCCTTCATAAATTGCATACCCCAGGATCAATTTATATAGCCCGGAATCAAGTCTCAATCATCTCAGAAAATTAATTAATAATTGTGAGCAAAAAACATGAAAAACATACCTTAAATGAACAATGTTTACAGGGCCGGACAACATATTCACTTAGTAAAAACTAAAGCTAAGTACTGAGTAGCTTGTGCTCAAAATAAAAGCGTTCGAATATGCTTTAGCTGGGAAACATTTCATAAACTAGGAATTCTTTCCGGAAGCTTCAATGAATATTTTAAACCAGAGGTTTGAAACATTTTTTGTTTTTTTATTACATACGCCATCCAATTTATTGTGAAGAGCTTCATTTTAATAGAATAGTAAAAACAATTGTGGGTTCTATATATGTAAAATGAAGGTAGATCGAAGGACATTAATTGCAATTGTTCTGTTGAATAGCTTGTTTACCAGTGAAATGATTCTAAATGCAAATCGTCCTGCTGGAGATCAACTGTGCGTGTTTTTGTGACTTGGGTGAGTACAATATAAACCTCAAGTCCGACCATTAAAAATTTATTATAAAAAGTTTAAAACATGCACTGATGAAGAGCAGCGGTGTAGCGCTCGAAACGTGCAAAATATCGATTAAGTCTGTAGCGGCCCGCTGTTGCTTTGGCTACGAGCTTTTAGACACGGCCGCTAGATGACTCAGTCAGATCGTTGCAGCACTTTGCATGACTGATAATATTTCAGCCATGTATTAAGTAAGGCAATTCGATCTCGACTAAGCATCGAAGGAGGAGCCATCCACCAACAAGGAGCTCCTCACCACGCCAACTAGGTGGGCGTGGCGGACACGCACCACTCAACCAACCCCCTAAACAACGTCTGCTTAAAATAAAGTATTAAATAAGAGATAACTTTTATGTAAACTTTTTCCCATAACTGGCCCCTTAGCCAATTCATTAAAATAAAATACGGCCACCAAACACGGTTCTTTTTAAATATAAAAATTTTTAAATCTAAATAAATAATTTGTAAATTGAGAAGTGATAGAAGACCGCCCAAGAATAGTGAACAAAATTCTCTCGAATAAAACAGAATTATTGGACTGTCATTCTTTTCCTCACTCAAAAATTAACCTTTCGGAGGATTTTCCATCCTTCTTCAGAAATTAAATGGGGCCATTGATGGAAAAATGCAAGATATTTCCCCCTTCTCTTCTTCAGCAGTGCTCTAATTTTGTCCTTTCTCAATAGAATTTTTAAAGAATGGATTTTATTCTCTTGGCCTGCATTCCATCACTTCTCAATTAAAATTTCTACCAGTCCGCCTCTCTATGAAGATAAAATTTCTTCTAATATAGCAAATTTTAAAAATTTAAAATTTTAAAAATTGTTTCTTTGGTTTGTTAAGTTGGAATTGAGATAAAGAAGTGATATTAGACCAATTTTTGGATTTTTAGACATCACAAATAGATGACACTGTGTTTAAATATTTTTTAAAAGACTATTGAACCATTGAATTTATAATGATCGAAAAAGCCAATACCTACATGTGGGTGCCAGGACATGTTGGAAATAAACGGCAATGAATCAGTAGATATCATCGCTAAACAAGGGGCTCTAAAAGAATCGATTGACTTTGACTCATATATATACGAGGATATCCAAAAATTCATTAAATCAAATATAATAGAAAATTGGAAAAATCAATAGCTGCAAATTAACAATAGCAAATTGAGGAAATATTTGCCTGCAATAACAGGTCTCCAAAAATCAAATCTCTTTAGAAGAGATCTAGTGATTCTTTCCCGTCTAAGAATCGGACATTGTTATCTAATACATGGTCACATTCTTCGGGGAGAAAATCCGTCCTGGTGCATCCCCTGTGATCAATTAGTCCATATAAATCATCTTTTATTCGAAAGTCCTTTATACAGAAATCAGCGAATTAAAAATGACATTTTTTCAAGCGATATCTTAGAAAATAAATTTATAATTCTTCTCATCAATATATCAAAGAATAATTGACATATTAAAGATAATTGTTTTGACCGCGCTTTTTTGAAAAAGATATATATCACGAGATTACTGCGGATGAAGCTATTGGAGTCTGCGGAGTCTTAAGTCTGGACCAAGAGAGAAAAGTTATGATCCATTTAGCTACAATCCAACGTCATTTTGCATGACACTCGGATGGAACACCATGGTGAGTGTCATGCGGGCTCTACGCAAAATGACGTTGGATTGTAGCTAAATGGATCATATCTTTTCTCTCTTGGTCCAGGCTTAAGACTCCGCAGATTCCAATAGCTTCATCCGCAGTAGTCTCGTGATATATATATTTTTCAAAAAATCGCGGTCAAAACAATTCTCTTTAATATGTCAATTATTCTTTGATATATTGATGAGATGAATTATAAATTTATTTAACATCATTATTTCAAGTTAGAAATATATAAGTTCAGATATTATTTTCACTCAATATTTGACAAAATTCGCCTACATTTGATTCGAGATTGAATCAAATGTAGAAAACATACGATTGATATCTTAGAAGGAGAAGATTATATAAGTAACATAAAAAATTATTATCTCTCAGAGATAGACCTATTAAAATACATTTAAAGGGTACTTATCCAAGGATTTCAGACATATATTTATATTCTATTTTTTTATATTTGTTGTATTTATTTATTTACCTATTTATTTATTAACTATCTATTTATTTGTTAATTTTAGTCTACTCTTTATTTTTGGATGGCCCTTTTACAATCATTCAGGGTGATCAGTGATAAATAAATAACTGTGATATTTTGAATGAATTTAAGAATGAATGATAAGTATATAAGTCTATTTTCTATAATATTTATTTATTTAGTCTTCCTCCCTGAGTGGTCCCTTTACAGCCATATAAGGTGGTCTGTGATACTCCAGTGAAATCTTGAATGAATGGAAGAATGCATGATTTAGTATGTATCTTTATCTATATTAATCTATTTATTTATTTTATTTATCTCCCTGTGTGGCCCCTTTACAACCACACAGGAAGGTTTGTGGTAATTCGCTGTGATATTTCGAAATAATTTTGAGCTGTATAGCTAAAACAAGCATAGTGGCGTCAATTGCCTAGTAGCCGACAGTCCAATAAAAAAGCCAATATATTTTTTTTTTAATTAACAATTTATATTATAGAATCTATCTAAGGAAGAAATACAAAACTGGATATACATAAAAACCAAATTATCGATGTGTTCACTGTTAAATTTTAACTGATAAATTCAGATTCCTATAACTTAAATTAAATATTAAAGCTATGAATCTGACTGATAAAGTCGAAAAAAGATTCGCTTTTGTACAATATGATGATTTCTTCCATTCTCTATTTTCTCATGGCTTTTCTTTTTTCTCTCTGCATCCAGTTTTGTATTTCTTCCTGGTCCAATACGAGAATGAATCCAATGACAATTCATGGTAGTCAATCAATAAATATGAAACAAAAAGTCATTCTGTATTCTCTTGGTATTATTTGTAAGATAGATATTTCACTTTCTATTCTTTCCTTTGTATTCTTTTACTTTCATCATTCCTATTATTTTTTTTCTGATATGGGGCAAAATTTCCAATATATACTAAACAAGAGATCTCATTACTGACACCCTCGAGAGATAGGTCAAGTCTGCTTTAAGTGTGGCCTGAAGTATTGGATTCACTAGAGAATTTTAATTTTGTTTTATTTATTGATTTTTTGATATGTTTGAAACGTAGAAAAAAAAATATTTTCAATCATTATTCCGCCCACTTGTTGGCATGTTTGTTTGTTTGTTTGATTGAATGTTTGGATTCAGTTACCTACAAAAACATGAGGACATAGACAATTTGTCTAATGCGAAATATATTATATTTTCATGACGAAAATGTGATTTGATTTTAGGCGTTCTTCTTAAAAAATTGGTATTATTATTTCATTTTGTCAGTTGATAATAATAAACTAAAAAAACATTATTTCACTTATTTTAAGGTAGTTGTTTTCCGACAATACTAGCAAAAAGTTAATGCTAGAGTATATAGAACAGACAATAAGGATTTATAATTCATAAGCCCAAAACTTTTTGCTGTTTATGTACCACTACTAGCCGTGCTCGTTTGAGAAATCTGGCAACACTGTCCGAGCTTGTATATATTTTATCATAGAAATGTCAGATAAAGTACATTATAAGAGAAGGCTTATAAAACAAAAAGTTTTTAATAAGAAATTGAAAGCTGTTGCGACAATGGCTGATGCGAAAAAACTTCAAAAAATGTACTAAAGTTATCCACTTTTTAGGTTAAATAAATGTTTTGTTGCCAGCTTGTTTTTAGTGTAAATTTTTCATTATATATTTTTCATTATTTATTCATTATTATCTCAGAAACTGAGTTGTAACTATGAATTAAAATTTTCTTAAAAAATGTATTAGTTATTGTTTAATGTTGGTTTAGTTTTTTATAATAATCGTAAGAAGAGTTTCTTAATTATAATTAAATATGTTTGTAAACTTTCCGATATCCCTTATAGTGCAATGTATAAGAGTCCGAAAAACTCTATATTTGGAATTTAATATCTCTGAAACTATACTGTTCAGAAGTTTCGTTTTGTCACCAATCGATGCAGAAGTATTTAAATAATAATCTGTCTAAATTTCAAAAATCCTAAGAAACCCCATATGGTTAAACAACTACCTTTAAATTATAATTTACAAATGCAAGTAGGTACATTCTAACTTACCATTTTTTATTAATATTACAAATGAAGAAAATCATGAGTTATTGTAATTCATTTTTCCTAAAGAAATTTATGTTTTATAATTGACTGATTTATTTAATTAAAAAAAAGAAACATTATATTTTTTGGGAGTTCTACTTTTCCTTGTATAAAGTGTAAAGCTGGTTTATTAGCTTTTTATTTTTCATTCCTAGTAAAAATGATTAATCACTCAATAGAGAATAAATTTTAGGAGCAAAAATGATTCTCTTAACGACCTATCTTTGCATATCAAGCTGGTATGGTAGGGCGATCTATTTTCAGTCTTATTTTTGTACAGCTATTTTCCTAAATAGTTTGAAAACATTAAACCAATATATTTTTGAAAATATGTGGCATAAGATCTCTAAAACGAGTATTTCTCTTAAATAAAACTTCAAATAAGTTCCTTGATTTCATCTCGTCTAAAAAAGAATGAAAACGGTGCTAGGCTAGGACGAGGGATCAAGAGAGCTAGGCCGAGCTCGAATATTTGATTAATAAACAAATTTAAATTCAACAAATAAGCTCAAGAGAATGCTGCATATAAATAGACAAAGAAAGAAATAGAACAGCAAGCATGACGATCGACCGATCCGGTTGCATACTCACAATTTAGCAGGGGCATTTATTCTACTTAAACATTATTTCATAAGACAAGGTAAACTTTTTCTTAAATAAATCAATAATTAATTATTGATGACTTTTAGATTTTAAAGAGGTTTTTTACCAAGCTTAGATTAAAACTTTTTTAACTGCTAAATGGGCAACTCGGAATTTCTTTTCTTTCACCTTTGAAGGTCACAAATGTCATCAACTACCCTTTCAACTATCATAGATAATATCGTCACTGTTGACCAAAATATCATATGTCAAAATTACCAAAAAAATTTTAATTAAGAAAAACACTCTCAAATTGTTCTATGCTTATATTTTCCTCCAGTGGTTCCCAGTGGATTCCTTAAGATCAAAATTACAGAGTCTCCACGTAAGAACATTTTTGAAATGAATCGATCCTTATTGACTGGTTTGGCCTTTTTCTTTCCTTTTCCAGTGCGAGGTAATTTAAATAGGCCTGGTTCCTTCAAGTTAGTTAATTCAGATATTAATATGTAGGTTTGCATTCATTTGTAGGATCTGGCATTGATTTGTGGAACAGTCTATTTATTACTACTTGGGATTATAGTCCTCTGTCTCCTATGATTAAATCAATTATAAATTTTGCCAAGTCCTAAAGTCCTAGAGCTGTACAAAATTTTATTTAGTTCTCACAAGCAGAGATTAGCTGAGGTAGAGAGAGGTCATACCATCCTTGTTAAGGTTTTGACCAGGTTTCCTTAACAACTTATGGCAAATGCCGGGATGGCTAATGCGTCTCTTGCTCCTGGTATCCTGTTTTGCGCGGAATTTTTAAATTACTTTTTGACTTTTGATGAAAATCTATGATCATGTTATTTTTTAATGACCATACATTTCTATTTTTTTCTTTTTCTTTTTTTTTGTACTTATATATTATTTGTTAAATTGTTGTAGTTTTTTTTTTTTTTTTTTTTGGCTTTTCGGCCATGGTAGCCATAGGCCATTTACGATACTAGTTATTTTTATTTTTTAAATTTGTCTCTACCTCAGGGGTCAGATTTTAGCCGGATGCCTCGAGCCGGATTCGAACTCGGGTCCTCTTGGTTAGCTGGCTGACATGCTACCGCCTAGCCTACCCGACCCCCCAAATTGTTGTAGTTAATTTGTATTGATGTTTGTCAATGTATTGTAGTTAGATTGTATTGATGTTTGGAGGACCTAGCCACCGAGGACTTGTGCCTCTAAGCAGGCCGAGAAATAAAGATTTATTTATTTATTTATGTTATCAGGTGATGAAAGTCAAGTTACAGATTAAAAACAAAACGCCAGAGGTATTAAGTATTTAGGGTTAATACAAAATGAAAACAGAGCTACTGAAAATTGTAGATGTTTATATACGACATTTTAATATTAAAATCAATGATATGTAGATTAGCTGTTGTCTAAAGTTAGAGAAGTTTTCTTTTCTTATTTCTCAATTATCGATAATTGTTATATTACCAGCCAGATCTTATGCCATTACCTAAATTGAGCACCATAAATCTTGGTTATGGATAACTGTTCAAGACAATAAGTTTAATTAGCTTAAGTCGTATTAATTGCTTTTTAGTCAAATTGTTCCGGAGAGAATGGAAAGCCCTAAGAACCTCATGTATGACTAACAATACATACAAATTTATTATGATTTCAAAAAAATTGGTATTCTGCCAAATTCAGTTACTTAGTTAGTATTTTAGTAGATACCTACAGCATTTGAAATCATCATATGAATAATTATTAAATAATTTAATTTTGTATACATCTAGCACGATGAGCCGTCGGAATCAATTCAATCATTTTTTTGGTTCATTAGCTGAAATATGACTTTTAAGATTGTATACATATAAATTATTATAAATAAATGTATTAGAAGGCTTATCTGATCATTCAGAGTGCTAGCGTCTGTAGTGGTTGTCTAAATACAGGCGTTGCCATCAAGTGCTGCCATCTGTTAAACTCATAGAGGTCAAATTTATAGTTATAGAGATTATTGTTTCGCGTTAGACTAGTAATATCAAACGTACCTAAAGATTGCGTTTCATGAAAAAATGAATTTGAAAATATACATTTTTAATATAAAATATATATACATATCAGTGGCGGGCAGTGACTTTTCAATCAGGGTCAGGGGATGCTGTTCAAAAAATAGACCTTCATTTTTTAAATTTTATTTTATTATTTTATTCTTCTCTACTTTTTGCAAAATTTATCGATACCCGCAACATAGAATTTTTCGTTATTTTTTTCAAATTTAACATTAGATTTTTTATCAATTGATATTTAAACAGAGCGGATAATCTATATGCACTTCAGAAGGCATAATGCAAATTAAATGTATTAAATCACGCATAATGTATGTTTTTTTATTGTATATATAGAATTATAAAAAAAATTCAATACAAGAATCAAGTACAAATAAGCAGAATTGTGAACAAATATAACAATAAACCACCCCCCCCCCCTCATTCATTTATAATAAATGAACGGAGACACAGAGCACCATCAATAAAATTGTTTAAGCTTCTCAACTTTTGAAAGCTCAAAGGCCTCAAAATATCCCAAAAATCTTCAGCATCCTCAATAGAATCCCTTAAATAGACTTTCCTCAACGCATTGTATATCGGGCATACATTTAAAATATGAAATCAATTTTCATTTTCATATTTGTTACAAATGGAGCAGACCATCTCCGGGTTTATTTTGAGTCCAGAACCATTAAAAAATACATACATACATACAAATCACGCATAAGAATATTTTTTTGCTTTAAAATGTCTGAAACGTGAAGAAAAATATTTTTCAACTATGATTTTTTCTTTGTATCTCTGAATTCCGATACCCCCAATAGCCTAAGAACGAAAAGTCAAAAAGTTGGTTTGTAAGAAAATACATAGTTCTGATTATATTTTGTAATATCTGGTCCAAAAGGCAGAAAATATTTTTTGAATTATTCTAATGAGGTTTTAAGAGGATGTTATATATTTAGTACAGCTATAAATGAACAATTTATATTTAATTTGTTGAAGGAGACAATAAAAGAGTGTGTCTTCTGCTGGAATTATAAATTTTATTTATTTATAACGATATAACAATATATAAATAAATAAAATTTATAATTCCAGCAGAAGACACACTCTTTTATTGTCTCCTTCAATATATAAAAATTCTGCTACTCTCGGCAAAAACTTTCAATTTAATTTATATTTAAGTTTATTAATAATTACTAGGGCAGCTCTAGTGTACCGAGTCTTGAAAAAGTTTTCACTTTTTTATTATTTAATGTGCGGGTGTCATTCATTAGAATCTGATTGATGAAAATAACGACAATGAGAATGGATAGAATGGTCCTTCTTTTTTTAGAGCTAAGAAGGCAATTCAAGGATGCCAAATACAAGTTCAAGCCTGTTTCAGACTATTAGAGATTAATTTCTATTATTCTAGGAATGGCCTTTTGCACTCGGACTAAAACCATACTCGTTAGAGAGGAGAGAGAGAATATTCTATTGGACTTCATTAAAGGAAATAGTTTTGCCCAAGCATATTTTAGTTCATCTTTCACGATTAATTTTTATTTTATGCAATACGAAGCATGGGTAAAGTATTGTAATCGGTCTGGTGGCAAGCGCGACTTCAAAGGGTCCTCAGGTAAAGATTACTGAACCCATGGTCTCAATTAAAGTCAGAAATTGTAGTATTTATTTAGGTTGAATGTTAGCACGTGACGGTTTTGCAAAAAATTACATGGGGTCTCGTCCAGAGGATAAAAAGTGCGATTTTTTCAGGAAGTGCGTGCGGATGGATGGATGGATGTTATCGTTTTTTTCGTCCACGATTTTTCCCACACCGTTGCACAGATTGAAATGAAATTGAAAGCCTATCATTACTTGAACAAATTTAAGCGCTGATTAGTTTTTGGTACATATCGGCCCACAAACATTAGTACTTTATTTCAATACTTTTTTAGATTTTTCTAAATATTTTGAAAATAACTAAACCAATTTTTATGAAATTTAATATTGTAATTAAGTACCTTGAGGACCACAAAAAAGATCATATAAATTTTTTTTGTAAAATTATATTTTAAAGTACTTTACCCTAGAATAAGATAATACATTGGATAAAGTTTAGCAACGATTCGTTGCAGTTTAATTTTAATGTAATTTATAGATTTTAAATGAAAGTCATGGAACGAGTACATTAATTCACTTTTTAACCTCATTATAATCAAAGTATTTTCCACAAGATAGCTGAAGTGATTAAAATCGGAAATCTGAAATAAATTTGCTAACGTTAAAAAGCTCCTTAAATTTTAAATTTTATATTTCTTTAAGTGAATTAGTTGATTAGTATTTTTTTTATGGAAAGATTTTTTACAAATTTTCAAATATAACAGGGAAGAAATTACTTTTATATTTTGGAATTTGAGGGATACGCCACATCCACAGCATCCATGGACCGCAAGCCACTGATACATAAATATATATTTTTTGAACAATATGTTTTTATTATTTTCAAATTTAAATGTACATAATTATTTTTACAATAATTTGGGCACCGAGCAACACTCCCTTCCCAAGTCCATATTTCTTAATCACTTTTAGGTTTTATTGTGGGAAAATTTTTGTAAAAACCCACGACTTCCTTTTTACTTTACCATACAGGGTATGGTCAAGTATTGTAATCGTGCATGGAAAAAGTGTTTTTTTACTTCTTTTTTTCGAAATATCTAAAAAACGGCTCAAACTATTTTTATTAAAAAAATTGAGCTAAACCATGGCATTTCGCCCTACAAAAAAAGCTCTAATAAGTAAACGTCGAAAAAATTATATTTTTCGACATAATAATTATTTTGTCAAAATGTCTGTTAGTTAGTCTGTCCGGTTAGTTGGTTTTAAACTAATTCACTTAAAGAAATATAAAATTTAAAGTCTGTGCGTTACCAAATTTTTGTGGACGAGCTAGCTCAAAAACTAGTGTGAATATCGAAACCAAATTTCACACGTAGTTTTGGTTCATCGAGATTTAAGAAGGTGATTAGATTTTGGTGCATATCGATCCAAAATTAAAGGGGGTGGAGGTGGGGGGGGGGGGGTTAAAAATTAAAAATCTAGGCTATTTGAGCAAACTCAACCAAATTTTGTATACATAATCAGTGCGACCCCAGAAGTCTAAAAATGCAAAAACTAACCGCCCAAAATTGGTGGGGGAGGGGGGTGTAAGGTCAAAAAATGAAAATATAGGCTCTTGTAACAAACTCAACCAAATTTTGTATATATAATCAGTGCGACCCCAGAAGTCTTAAAATGGAAAAACTAACCGCTGAAAATGGGCGGGAGGGGGGGGGGGTCAAAAAAATGAAAATATAGGCTCTTGTTCCAAACTCAACCAAATTTTGTATACATAATCAGTGGGCTAAAAATGCAAAAACTAACACCCTTCCCCCTCTACATGATTATAAATAATTTTATTAAATATTAAATATAAGTGAGGGGCGAGGTTGCATGGTAAAGTCAATTGGATGGCCACATCAGAACACTTCAGCTTATTTGTAACTCTATATAATTATATAAATAACAAAAATATGTATCTTTTATAACTTTGCGGGGATATGAGTTTTAGAAAGGCTTAGGTGGGGCATGGCTTACCAAAGGTTGGGAAACACTGATCTGGATCAAAACGTTCACGGACAAAAATTTTTTAAATCACCAATATTTGCAGTGTCTTGAATTCCATGTCTAAATTTATATTAACAAGAATTAAATAGAAACATAAAGAGAATAAAATGGAATATCTCTTACGAACACACACAAAAGAAAGAAAAAGTACGTTATTGCTGCGAGATTTGCAAGAATTGTTCGAGCTGACTTCCATTCCAATTGTTCTAGGGGGTGATGACAAAAGTAAAAATTACCATGATTGTCTTCATCATCATAATGCAATTCATCTGAAGACTTTTGACCTAAATGCTTAGCTCTATTTGATCCCATCCAAAGTAAATTTTTTCCACTCTTAAAGTCTCAAATCCTTTGAAGAAAATATCTTGATCTAGATTTTCTCCTACTCTTTCTTACTTCGCCCTCTATCATTTTCCTCTCTGATCCACCATGTATAAAGGTATTCTCTAGCAATCGATCTCTTCTTTTAACCAAATTCTCCCTGACTTGAGAAAGCAAAATCATTGATTTTTTTCTTTGAAT
>JALMQS010000225.1:15411011-15424238 GCA_024734495.1 Forficula auricularia | reverse complement strand
CCCGATGCAGCCATTTTTTCGAAAATTGAAAAAACAGCAACAAGTAAAGCAAATTTGTTATGGAAACAATTGCCTTTAAATAGCTAAATACACACAATATTTCCGAAATATAAGCAATAAATCATAAAGTACAAGTACTAAAATTGTTGCGACTTCCCATGCATACGTATAAACAAGTAGGGTCATGAAAAAAATCAAATTTTCAAAATTAAAAGCAACAAGTTATTGCTCATAGATGATTACCTCAAGGTTTAGTAGCCATCATGAGCGCTACCTAATTTGGTTAACAGAACAAAAATAAAATCCTTGCAAGCGCTAATTTTTTAATGGGATCATGTATCCCACAGGATCAACTATCCCACTTCTCCCCTAAAAAGTTTTGAATTTAAATTTTTAAAATAAATATCTACATTTTTAAAATCGTTTTTTTGGACTTTTAAATTATGAATTAGACAAAATCTGATGTAATTATCTTTTAGAATTTTAATTCTGCTCAGTTTTATGTATTCTAATTTATGCTCTAAAATAATCACTATTAAACGTCAAATAGAATAAAACAAATGAAAATGCCTGGTTTGTGTTTAATAATTCCATGGCCTCAATGATTTTTGTGAAAAATACAATTATTTATAATGTTGATTATTACGGTTGTGAAATTTCAAAATTTGAAAACAAAAATATGTTCGGATTCAGTATTTTTTTCTCTACAAAAAACCTATAAGAACTTTAACTCTAAAATAATTAGGGGAACAAATAAATGCACATTCAAAAATTAACATTGTAATCGCTATTCTGCGTCGGCCAAGTCACCACCCTGTATATATTTGCCTACAAACAGTGACAGTGAGCGTATCGATAGAGCCCAACATTCTCAAAACAGCAACAGCCGAGACGTCAGCTACCATAATGTAAGTTATACACCCTCAACCACAAAACACCTAAAACTTCCTAAATATCCAAATCTACCCAATCTTCCGACTGAAGAAATTCACTCGGAAGACACCCTCCAAAACGAACCTTGGACTACGAGGTTAAGACCACGTAGACCACCCACCCCTTCTCTTGAAAATGGCTCCAAAAGGAGAGCCGAAACGTCAAGTAAAATTCTCAAACCCACGCGGAGAAACCCGAAAAACCTCTAATGACATATATATAATATATATCAAATTAAGGTTTGGTCCAAATTACGCCAAATTTGGGTTGCACGCGTTTCAAACAAAGTTATAAACGAAAACACCCTCAACAAAATTCCTGTCTGTATGTTTGCGTGGTTTCCGTGAAAAGTTGCTCACGATTCAAGTAAGAACGGCTGAAGGGATTATTATGAAATTTCATATTTGGATCAGATGAAATCTAACTTGAATTCATTGCTAAATAACGTTTTGTCATTTTGACCCCAAAAGGGGGTTTGGCTGGGGGGGGGGCGCACTAATGGAAATGATCAAATAACTCCTAAATTACATTGACCAACAAAAAATTTTCCCCTTAAACCTAACAATGGATTCCTGTAGAGTTTTCTATTCTGATTACAATGCAATTTCTCAATTTTTTACAACACGTCAGAGTTTTGAGATATTATCAGTCAAAATGACGAAATAGGCCATTTTGACCTAATTTCGAGTTCCATTAAAAATTAAACAGCAATATTTGAAATCAAAATATTTTGTTGATGTAATAGAAAACAGCTTCCTCTTTGATTTTCAAATTACCACTTGTTTGTAGCTCAATTAGAACTCGAGTTATAACGACAAAACTAAAACTACATGTGATATCATAAGGGATAAAAAACATAGATAAAAAACATATGGTTTGGTTTTTTCGTTATAACTCGAGTTTTAATTGAGCTACAAACAAGTGGTAATTTGAAAATCAAAGAGGAAGCTGTTTTCTATTACGGCAACCAAATATTTTGATTTCAAATATTGCTGTTTAATTTTTAATGGAACTCGAAAATAGGTCAAAATGGAACTTTTTTGTCGATCATTTGACTGATAATATCTCAAACTTCTGATAGTTATAAAAAATCGAGAAATTGCATTGTATCAAGTATAAAAACTCACAGGATCCCTATTAGTTTGAGAGAAATTTTTGTTTAATTTTTGTCGAGCAGTGTTATCAAGTCAATGGCAAATTTTGTTATGACTAAAGTTGTAGGGGATGGGATTACTGAGAACTTTTGTTTAAAAAAATTCCCCCAAAAAAGGGAAAGGGGAGGGTGAAAAAATGTAAATTCTTGCCCTTGGAGCAAACTCAACCAAATTTTGTATACATAATACTGTGGGGATGGAGGTGACGGTGGATGGGGGGGGGGGTGCAGGAGGGTGAGGTTCTGGGGGGCGTAGCCTCCTGGAGTAGAAAAAGGGCCGCCGAAGGCGGAGCTTGCAGCTAGTATTATAATTGAATAATTAATTAAATTGATTTGTACTGCGCAGTTGCCTCTAAGATATAGAAACCTATTTAATTATTATTATTATTATTATTTCTATAATAACTTGCCTGTAGGGGTTTCGAATTTCTTTTTAATAATTTTCGAATCCATCTCAGCATATAATTTCATTTTGTAATACTCAATAAGAATTTCTTCGATATTATTGAAGAGCATTTTTGACTGATTTTTTTTTCAAATAAAATTTCAAGATTGAGCGGATAATCTAAAAAAAACTGCTAAATTCAAATGCAAAATTAATTTGTGGGCTTGGAAAAACGGGGGTAAGAGTTAGAAAATTTAAAGTTTATATATTAAAATAATATAGTTGTTAAAAGTTGATGGATAGGAAAATGCGGATTTAGGAATCCTCGCTTCCTTATTGATTAATTGATTTTAACTAAGAGATTAGTAATTGATAGGACCAACTTTATTCAACTAAAAACACTAATATAGAATTAAAAAAAAAAAAAGTAAAAATAAAAATGGGGGGGGGGGGTGGTATTAAAACTTGGTACGCTCACAGAAATTTTATTTGAGATCAAAGGCTGAAATTTGCCAGAAAGGTGCTGAAATTGTCTATGATGCTAAAGGGGACTTCCAAAAGTTGGCAATTTAGGACAGGATTTAGAATTATTTGTTACTAAATAATTTAAGAAAATCAATATTACGTTAACTAAAGGGCGGTTCGATAAATTGTAAATTTTTACTTTACCATACAGGGTATGATCAAGTATTGTAATCGTGCATGAAAAAAGTGTTTTTTTTCCCTTTATTTTTCGAAATATCTCAAAAACGGCTGGAACTATTTTGATTAAAAAAATTGAGCGAAATCATATGGCATTTCACTCTACAAAAAACCTCTTGAACATCGAAAAAATTATATTTTTCGAGATAATAATTGTTTTGTCAAAATGTTAGTCTGTGCGTTACCAAATTTTGTGGACGAGCTAGCTCAAAAACTAGTGGGAATATCGAAACCAAATTTTACAAGTAGTTTTGGTTCATTGAGTTTAAGAGCTGATTAGATTTTGGTGCATATTGACCCAAAATTAAGGGGAGAGGGGGGGGGGGGGTTAAAAATTAAAAATCTAGGCCATTTGAGCAAACTCAACCAAATTTTGTATACATAATCAGTGGACCCCCACATTTATGGAGAAAATTAAAACATCTACAACTAAATATAGAACCACCCATTGATGCAGTTTTTTCAAGATATTCACAAAATATTGAATCACAAATTTACGTGTCTTTTTCAGTTATCACAAATAACCTATAGTTTCTATGATACAAACACAATAAATCTCAATTGTTTATATATTTTTCAATACATATTCTGTAAATTTTTTTATTATTTATTTATAAATTTATTATTTGAAAAAAATTCTGTTTCCGACATCTTATTTCATTATTATAATTGATTTTTTTTTTATAGAATATTTTTTATTTTTATTATTTTATTATTTGTAATCAAAGGACAATGCATATATTAACGACGAAGAAGCAAAGCTTCTACCGACAGTCCCACGACTGTCTGTATTTTTATACATTTTTCATTATTATCTCAGAAACTGTGTTGTAACTTATGAATTAATATTTTCTTAAAAATGCATTAGTTATTGTTTAATGTTGGTTTAGTTTTTTATAACACTGGTAAGAAGAATTTCTTAATTATACTATATATATTTGTCTAGATTAATTTGTAGCAACGCTAAGAGAAATTTCTCTAAAAAAATTTCCCTCTTGCCTAGAATCGAACCTACGAACTCTTGAACTAAGGTCATTAGCTTTAACCACTAGACCAATCTAACATTAATATTTATACCATGATTTCTGTTACTAAAACTATAAATTTTTGATTTAGACTTTGTGTCGAGATAATATTGTATTCATTTGAACTCGAATGAAAATGAAAAAACACCAATAGATTTTAAATTAAGAAACATTAAATATATATTAATTAACGAGGCAAATTTGAAATATAATTGTCAGCGCGGATTTTAAACTGATGGCTCCAATCGATTTTCATTAACCAGGCAAATTTGAAATATAATTCTAATTTGGACTCGAATTTTGAAATGAAAGACTCAAATTCATTTTAAATTAAGAAACATTAAATATATTGATCATTATTCTCCCCCCCCCCCCCGCCACTCAAAAGTTAAAGAGGCGAAACTTTTAAGAGACGATGTATTTTCGGTAGTTTACCGGTATACATTTGGAGTGTGGTTTTTAAGAGGAATAAAAATTTTTGACCGAGACGCTGCCCGCCAGGACACTCAGCCCGGAGGGCCGAGCTTCGAGGGCGTGCCGAAGGCACGCACGAAAAGCTAGTAATTAAATATGTATGTAAAATTTACGATATCCGGTATAGTGCAATGTATAAGAGTCTGAAAAACTCTATCATTGGAATTTAATATCTCCGGAACTGTATTGTTCATAAATTTCGTTTTAGCCACCAATCGATGCACAAGTATTTAAATAATAATCTGTCTAAATTTCAAAAAAATCCTAAGAAAACCCATATGTTGAAAGAACTAAGTAAATGTTTTTTAGTGCATATTGATCCGAACACTTACTACGAGCACTTACTACATATTAGCACAATATATCAGTGTACCAAATTTCAAGAAAATCTAAAGTGGTGAGGTAAAATTTTTATTTAAATTGTGTTGATTTGGCACGGAATGACTCGTGTGTAGTTTCACAGTGAATGAAATAAAACTCAAAGAGGTTTATACAAACTCAATATATTTCGGATTATTAGTCCATCATCAGGAGTTTACAGGTTAAAACTAATAATAACACTGGGCAACAAAAAAATAATTTTTAAATGCTTCGAGCACTTGATGAGTCAATTCCTACCAATTTTGCGTTGAGAAAAACGAATATGACAATGAAAATTTTTTCTTAGCTCTAGTTTCTGTGAAATACAGTAGGTGGCTGGATCAAGAAAAAGATACATTTTAATTACATATGCTAACAACATTGAAAGTGCATTTTATTTTTTTACAAATTGTAGTTACATTCTAAGAGTTCTACATTGCTGGAATAATACTTCACAGATGGTCGTGTCTGAAGAGATTTATGTGGTGCCTTCATCAGATCGTCGTTTTTAGCTTGCCTCTTTTTGTTGCCCAGTGTTATTAGTCCATCAGGAATTTACAGATTAGTTTTTAACCTGTAAACTCCCGATGATAGACCAATAATCCGAAATATATTGAGATTGTATACACCTCTTTGAGTTTTATTTCATTCACTCTGAAACTACACTCCCTTTACTTTATTAATGTTTATTATCCTTTATAATCACGTAGTTTTAGTTTTTTATTTATAACTCGAGTTCTAATTGAGCTACAAAATATTGTGATCTCAAATATTGTTGTTTAATATCTAACGGAACTCGAAAATAGGTCAAAATGGTCTTTTTCACCGTTTTGATCGATTATATCTCCAAAACAAGAGCTAATCGGTAATCTTTATGGTGATTTTTGAATTCAGCAGGCGGAAATACATAAGAATCAGCTATTTTTGAGTCCGAAGCATTTTCATTGTTGGGCAGTGTAATTGAACGAGCGATCACAATTTTTAACTTTAAACTTTATTAATTAATAACGTTTGACTTCAGGAATAAAATGATGACCAAACCAGTCTTCAAAAAGAGAAGCGTATCTCCGAATTCGCGTAAAACGGGGTATTACTGTACCTATATACACATAACCCGTGGGCCACTACAAGACTTGAAATGCAAAAACTGGGTGATGGGGTGGGGGCGGAGGTGATGGTGAGATCTGGGGGGGTGCAGTGGTTTCGGGTGGGGTGGTGGTGGGGGTGCGGGGGCAGGGGGTCGGGGATTAATATATATCTTTTAACTGAAGCAACAAGTTACCGAGCATCGCTCGGTAGCCAGGTACTTGCAAGTGAAAAGAACAATAAAAGGTGAAGTTTTTTTTTTATCTTTTTATTTTTATAAACAATATTTTTATTTGTCAACTTTAGGACAATAATGTATTATAAATTACATATATGGCAAGAGGAGGAACATTTAATTTTATACGCGTTGGCCAAATCCTTTGCAGTTTGATTAAGTTTATTCTTTATCATTTTATTAGCACCCTTGTCAATTAGGAATTTAACAATATTCAATCTATGCCCCTCAACTGCCCTCATTAAGGGAGTGAAACCTTCAGAATCTATCTCATTAATTCCTGCTCCTGTGGTTAAGAGGAATTTAAAAATGTCTAAACAGCCACTTTTGGAAGCAATATGCAATGCGCCCGCTTTATTAGCACCCTTGTCAATTAGTAATTTAACAATATCCAATTTATTCCATTTAATTGCCCTCATTAAGGGAGTGAAACCTCCAGAATCTAACTCTTCAATCTCTGTTCCTTTGGATAAAAGAAATTTAATAATATCCATATAACCAAATTTAGATGCAGCAGGCAATGCGCCCGCTTTATTAGCACCCTTGTCAATTAGGAATTTAACAATTTCAAAATTATTACCCTCAACTGCCCTCAGTAAGGGAGTGAAACCTTTAGAATCTCTCTCATCAATTTCTGCTCCACTAGATAAGAGAAATTTAATAATATCCAAATAACCACTTTTGGATGCAGCATGCAAAGCGCCTACATTATTAGCACCCTTGTCAATTAGGAATTTGACAATTTCAAAATTATTGCCCTGAACTGCCCTTATTAAAGGAGTGAAAACTTCAGTATCTAACTCTTCAATATCTGCCCCATTGGATAAGAGAAATTTAAAAATATCAAAATAGCCCTTTTTACAAGCAAGGTGCAATAAGCCTATTTTATTAGCACCCTTGTCAATTAGTAATTTAACAATATCAAATTGATTATTCTCAACTGCTATAAGAAGAGCTGTTTTTTTGTTCTTATTTTGATGGTTTATTAGAGCCCCCTTGTCCACTAAATAATTAATTACCGATAGGTGACCACCTAACGATGCGCATATCAAAGGCGTATCACCCTTAGAATCTATTTTATCAAACTCAACTCCTTTGGATATTAGAAATTCAATTATATGCAAATGGCCAAATTTACACGCACAATGTATCGCAGTAGAATGAGATGAATGTTCTTTAATTATATTCTCAGGATTATCTTTATAATAAAATTTTACAGCAAGAAGGGACCCTCTCTCAATTGCATCCCAAATATCTCTTGTGTTGCCTTTGCATAATGCAACAGTTTCGGTTTCTTCAGATTTAGTTTGAATTTGTTTCTTGAGTTCTTCATTCTGAAAATTAAATAAAAAAAAAAAACAATATAATTTTTATGGTTTACCGTTTCTTATGGCAAACTAACCGTAATTAAATATATTTCATATGTTTAATTAAGAATTATGTTATTTTTTAATTTCTTAAAAAGTACCTTTTTAGTCTAGTTAAATTGTTCTCTAAAGGGTTCCTCGCTGGAAAGTTATGATTTCTTGATCCTATGTTTTTTGCTGTGCTGAATCCGAATCTGAGGTTTTCTAACTAAATTTCATGACGGAACATTTTCAAAAATGCAAAAAGATATAAAAAAATCTCCTTTTTTTTGGGGGGTTTTTTTGCTTACCACTCGAAAACTATCTACTTTTTAACCGACTTCAAAAAAGGAGGAGGTTCTGAATTAGACTAATTTTTTTTTGTGTCTATGTTACCTGATATCTTCGCCAATTGTGAACCGATTTTGATTATTTTTTTTGCATTGGGTTCAGTCTAGTTTCCGATTGGTCCCGGTTTTTTTCATTGGTATTGGAGCTTTTTTGATATGTTTGTTCAGGCATAACTTTTTGTTTATGAACTGATTTTAATGATTCATTTTTTTATTGGAAAGAGGGTATCTTAGGGGTGGTACCATATTAATTTGGTCAAATTCTGAAGATATGATCAATGACGAAATAACGTAAATCTCCAATTCTTATGACCAAATAATCGAAATTATAATAAATAAAATCTTTTATAAAAAAATCTTAAAACATTCATTTAAAACCCGCAAACGTTTCGAGAGAATTTCTATATTTATGAATTGAATTTTATTATCATTTTCTGATTCATTTGCCCGACGCTTTCTCTTACGAGTTGCATGGAAGGTATTATATTAAGTCACTATTAATAACATCACTAAAAAGAGAAAAATAAAAATAATTTTTATAAAAAAAAAAATAAAACCGACTTCAAAAAAAATTAAATGCAACAAATAAAATAATAATAACTTAAAAATCAAATTAAATGCACTAAAAGTTATAAAATAATGATCTAATTTAGTTCCAGTTAAACAATGAAATATTAACATGAAATTACTTTTGAAGTCGATGCCAAGCATATACATTTTATGAATCGTACTCGACGGATCTTACTTAGTACGTTTGGCGGGTACGCTCGCTTATAAGTATAGTTTATTTGGCACCGACTTCAAAAAGTAATTTCATGTTAATATTTCGTCGTTTAGTTGTAACTAAATTAATTAATATTCGATACCTTTTAGTGAATTTCATTTTGATTTTTAAGTTCTTAATAAGTACTTTATTTGTTATATTTAATTTTTGTAAATAACCTTTTTTTTTGAAAATGAAATTTCATAAAATTTGAACGATTACTTGGACCACTTTTTTGAGTAAAACTCTTACATTTATAGATATCCTACATTAACCGAAGAGAATATGATTCGAATCCTCAAAATCGTCATGGAAAATGCTGGATATCTATAAATCTGAAGAGTTTTATCAAATAAAGTGATTCAAGTAAACGTTCAATTCAATAAGATTTCCTACAGATTGAAATAGGAATCAAGTTTCTAGAATAAGTGGTTTTCATTTTATGAAAAACTACAATTTTTTGCAAAAAATTGCAGTTTTTCAAAAATTCAACCTTATTGCGTCACGTGTTACCATTATCGAATTAAGATGAAACATTGTTTGAATTGTATCAAATTTAATCTAGTTTAAAAATGTTTAGATTAAGTTTTCTCGAAAACGTGCTGCTCTTTCATGGACAAAATGGGGGAAAAAAACGAAAAAAAGTGCGGAGTTTTTGGAATTTGCGGAAACAGAAAAAATAAGCCAATTTTCAACTAGCGCTTGAGCCCGAACGGTTGATCGGAGAAAAAAACCTAAATGATGAAATTTGTAGGAAATTTTATGAACTTTCATTTTGAATAGGAAGGTTATTTACGAAAGTTGATAAACTGAAGGTTTCTACATTTTATTCGATCGCGACTCTAATGTAGGAATTTTGTCAAATATTGAGTGAAAATAATGTTTGAACTTATATATTTCTTGAAATAATGATATTAAATAAATTTTAATTTTCTCAAAAAGTTGATAGTTTTCGAGTTATAAGTAAAAAATCGCCAAAAAATGAGATTTTTTTTACCTATTTTTGACAATGTTCCGTCACGAAATTTTGTTAGCAATCGACATATTCGGATTCAGTACACCAAAAAACATAAAAGGTCGAAGAAATTACAACTAGCCGAAAACTTTCCGGGTAAAAACACAATTTAACTGGACTATTTGTTTTAATAAAAAAAAAATTCCCACTAAATATTTTGCTTTGTGGATTGACCCCCCCTCCCCCCATGAAAATTTTCTGGCTACACCTCTGCTCTCACCGTCCTCTAACTAAAATAAATTAATTAATCTATATATATATAAAATTAAGGTTTTGTCTGTACGATTGCTCCAAATCACGCCAAATTTTGGTTGCACACGTTTCAAGCAAAGTTATGAACGAAAACACCCTCAACAAAATTCCTGTATGTCTGTTTCCGTGTTTTCCGCGAAAAGTTGCTCACGATTCACGTAAAACGGCTGAAGGGATTATTATGAAATTTCATATTTGTATCAGATGTCTTCTAACTTACGTTTTTAGCTATATAACGTTTTGATATTTTGACCCCAAAAGGGGTTTGGGGAGCGCGCGAATGAAAATTATCAAATAACTCTAAACTATTAATTCTACGGCAAATTTTATAATGAGCAAAGTTGTAGGGGATGTGATTTCTGAAAGAGAGGAGGGTGAAAAATGTAAATTCTTGCCCTTGGAGCAAACTCAACAAATTTTGTATACATAATCTGTGGGTCATTAGAAGGCTAGAAATGCAAAAACTAACCGAAAATGGGGAGGGGGGGGTGTCAAAAAATGAAAAGGGTGGGGGGGGGATTGGGGTATGAGGGTTTGGTTCGTGGGTTGAGGGTCCAGGGGGCGTGCCTTGCAGCTAGTTAAATATAAATTAAAGGATAATTACCTCTTTTTGCAAATTTTTAATTTGATTTTCAATTAATTTATATTTTTCTTCCATTGATTTATTTTTGTCTTGAAGCGATTTAATTTCATCCGTTATCTAAAATAAAATAAAATAAAAATAATTAAATGTATTTAAATAAATAAGTAAAAAATAAAAAAAAAAGTTTTTAACCTTTTGATTTAATTTAATTTTCATTTCGTCACTTTGTTGCTTTTTCTTAAAACAGGAAAAACAAACAATTATTAAAATACTTGCAATAAGGTCACAAGCAGAGATTGTGGTGTTTGTGCAAGGTGAAACATCTTTAATAAAGATAAGAGTAAATAAATACTATATGTAATATTCATTTACTATGAGTTAAGGATTCTTTGTCACTTATTATAATTCTGTACTTTCCTGAAGATGAGCTTACTCTGCTCGAAATGCCTATAAATATTGAAAAAATTTTTTACATATTTTAATTTTTTATATTGATGCAAATAAATAATAAAAAAAAATAAAAAAAAAAAAAAAATTTATATTTAATGTTAAACAAAGTGACCAAGAATCCTTAATTCATAGTAAATGAATATTACATATAGTATTTAAAAAAATATTTAATTTTGAATTTTATGATTAAAAATAAATAAATAAAAGAATGAATAAATAAATTATATATAAGTATACTTATATGTACTTTTTAAATTGATTTGGCTGGGTATTTTAATCCTGACAAATAATCTTATTTGAAAATTAAATCTTAGTACCTGGCCACCGAGCGATGCTCGGTAACATTTTGCTTCAGTTAAATGCTATATATTAATCCCCGAACCTCCTTTCCCCCCGGACCCCCACCACTTCACCCCACCCCGAAACCACTTCCCTCGCCCTCTCACCCAGTTTTTGCATTTCAAGCCTTGTAGTGGCCCACAGATTATGTGTATACATGTATAGGTATATAAATAAATACCGTATAATGATTTTTTTTAATTAAATAACAATTTTTGAGTTTATCAATTTAGAAAAAATAAGTTTGTAGGATTTAAGACTCGATTTTTAATCAATTAAATTGGCTAACTTTTAATAGATATAATAATATTTGTAATGATCTATTAGTGGAATTTAAAATTAAAAAACCAATTAATATTTAAAAGGAAATTGAATAAAAATGTAATTATACATTTTTATCGAGACAACCACCTGTGAATAATTATTTCAATTAACAAAAAAACCCATCAAAAACAACTTAGCCGAAGATGGGACCGTGACAAATCGAATGTTCAACATAAAACCCTCCTAGCCAGTGAATTTCATCCAATAGAGCCGTTTTCAAGAACCCGATTGGATATATATAATATATATACCGGGTGAGTTTTTTATCTTGAGACAGTCTTACAACTCAAAAACAGTGCATTATATGAAAAAAAGTTTCAAATAAAAGATTATTCATATGGAGGGGGAACTAAACTACGCTATTCTTTGTTTACCTAGAACAAGCCTTCAAGGGTATTTCAAGGTAAAGTTCTGTTTTTTAAATAGAAACCTATATATTTGTTTACATATTCTGAATCTACAAGAAAAACTGAACAACTTTCATTAGAACTATTCTTTTATTGGACATCAAATAAACAAAATATTAAATCAATTAGATCTCAGAAACAAAAACCCTAATAATTATTTTTAACAATTGTTCAGCTTCATTATCAAATATTACTGATTAAATAATTAATTATTAAATAAATAATTATTAAATCGAAAAGTTACAACAATGAAAATAAATGTTTATAATGATATTAAAACTTCATTATACACAGATTTAAGATATTATTTTCTAGAACTACTTCAAATTCTTTCTCGTGTCAATCCAGTATATAGTTATATTGTATTACCATAAAAATTGATCATTTTTTGTTGAAGACAGAATTAAAATGGTCATAATTTATGGTGAATATGGAAGAAGTGTTATGGGGCTGCCATTTAAATGGATGCCGAGCATTTCCCGACAGGGATACACCCTCACGAGCTTCATTTTATCGTGTTGTAAATCTGTTAAAAAAACATTAGGAAATGTAAAGGGTACGAAGAAGCTGAAACATGGCAAAATAACGAAATTGGAACTGGAATTCATCCAGAAAACTTGCGATAACACTCTGGAATATCACAGAACAGTGTCGGAAAATGATTAAATTATTGATTATTATTAAATTATTTATTTAATAATTAAATATTTGATCATTATTATATGATAATTAAGTTGAATAATTGTTAAAAATAATTATTAGGGTTTTTTTTCTGAGATCTAATTGATTTAATATTTTGTTTATTTGATGTCGAATAAAAAAATAGTTCTTATGAAAGTTGTTCAGTTTTTTTCGTAGATTCAGAATATGTAAACAAATATATAGGTTTCCATTTAAAAAACAGAACTTGACCTTGAAATACCCTTGAAAGCTTGTTCTAGGCAAACAAACAATAGCGTAGTTTAGTTTCCCCCTCCATATAAATAAACTTTTATTTGAAACTTTTTTCATATAATGCACTGTTTTTGAGTTATAAGACTGTCTC
>JALMQS010000225.1:15391167-15410911 GCA_024734495.1 Forficula auricularia | reverse complement strand
AAATGTATTCGATTAGTAAACTATTGCTACCTTTTATTTGTTAATTAAAAACTGATGTGACTCACCGATAGATGAAAATGGAGGCGGTGAAGAGGACGACGACCACACTACTCAGGATGATACTGAGAATGCCGTAATCGGGCAGGCCTGAGAACATGGGTGCCATCACAGGTTTAAGTATTTTACTTTTAGTACAAGTGGAGTAAGTGATAAGGGAGAGGCGCGAGGCTAACCACCACTATAATGCACAGCTGGACGCTGAGAAAGCAAGTGGTTGATGCCGATCGCCGGCCACTAATTAACTCCTTTCAGAGTTTATTTGTGTTCAGAGACAAACATTGTTTTGTTTTTTTTATGTAACTAAAATTAGTCTAACTGGTAATTAATTGACTGTTTTTTAACAGAAATAAAAATTTAAAAGCATCTAATAGAAAAAAATAAACTCATTACCACGTTTTTGTTTATGATAGTGATGCAAAAAAGGCAATACCTGTAGGGGAGAAGTTATTTTTGTGCGGGGAAAAAATATGGCATGACATAAACAAAGTTTTGCCGAAAGTAGTAGATTTTATAAGAAAAAATCAAAGAGATTATTTCTCTGCTTAAAGCTAGAGATATTTTTGTTTCCATTACAGAAGGGTTTTCATCCTCTCGGAAATCGAACCCAAGAGCTAAAAAGCTATCCGGCCTCATTGAACCTTCAAGAAGAACCTCTCTAACATAATACAAAATTTCTTCTTCTTCTTCTTAATCTTTTAAATAATCACATGTGTCTGTTTATTCAATTTGTTTCAGTCAAAAGATCTTAAAATATTAATTATTTTTCTGATGAATTAGTTAAAATTTAAGCA
This sequence comes from Forficula auricularia, assembly GCA_024734495.1. NCBI lineage: Eukaryota > Metazoa > Arthropoda > Insecta > Dermaptera > Forficulidae > Forficula > Forficula auricularia. Next base: position 15,410,060 of record JALMQS010000225.1, on the reverse strand, counting down.
AACAATCATACCACATAGTTTAAATCTATAGAATTGGGGAGGGTTCAGAATTCCGAATAATTTTAGGATTAAAATGTTAAGAATGATCATCAATGGCCTGAGGAACTGGGATTCTTTAGGGACGAAGCTCTTCTGACATGTAAGCAAAATTATTTATAATATCACAATGACTCTACAGCATTCCACGATTATTTCATACATCTGTCATTCATTCCGTATATTTATCTACTTTTATTTCTATTGCCCAACAAATATATACAGTAAAACATGGCTAAAATGACCACCGAATGAGGTCACTTCATCGAAATTAGGAAATAAATAAATAAAAAAAAAAAATTAATTTCTATATTCAATGAAAGAAACTTGTAGTATGACATGAGTTTGAAATATGAACATTTAATACATTTCTATGTAAACATATATTTACACACTTCACACACATAAAAACTTCTTTATAATATAATAATGGAATTTTGTTTTGGTTAAAAATTCGAGATCGATAGATATTTAGTTTTCTTTTGAGGTGCAAGGCTTTCAAGAGTGTAGCATTTGCAGCTTCTGGGCGGTTCAAGCTCCGCACAGTGACAAACTTTTTCTGGTTATTATAATCTGATTCTCTACTTGTTTACGCCAAAATACACATACACACACACATTATATATATATATATTCGTATATATATATATATATACATATATTATATCATTGGCGGTTGTTGACTTTTCAACCAGGAGATTCTGTCCATAAAAGTAAGCTTCATTTCTTGAAATTTTATTTTAATCTTCCCTTTTTTTGCAAATTTAATCGAATATGACATCATTTTCGTTATTTTTCAAATTTAACATTAGATTTTTTTTAAATGATATATTGCGACCTTCGCCCCAAACGTATTCTGCTTTGTGTGACTGAGAGTAGGAGTCAGACATTCAATCTTGTGACTTAAACTCCACAGTCCCTGAGATGGAAATCGACCATCTACCACAATGAATCAGCCTGTTCTATAAGAAAATTTTATTTTTCTCCTAATTTTATTGCTATAAGTAAGCTAAAACTTGTCTATATAACTCTTAGTTATTTCCGATCTTATATATTGAGAGTTCTTAGAAATGGATTACTCCAAAGATTTTCGAATAATCTTTATTTATTCCTTTTTTTATATATTACTATTTTAATAGTTCCGCAGCTAGAACACTTTTTTATTCGAATAAAACTTGTCTGGAATTGTCTTTGACATGCTTGAACTGGAAGATATACCAGGCAGGGACTTCAAACCTTCTATCCGCACCCTTTTTGAAAAAATCATTAATTTTAATTGACACTTGAAACTATGCAACAATTTTATTTCAATTCGAGAACCAATATACTTTTCAAAACATAAATGTTTGAAATTTTAGGGATGTGCATCCTCAGCACCACACATCACTGATGTATACATACATTATTTATATTTGATATATATATATATATATATATAGCTTGTGTATGTTTATTTGCATCAAGCAGAGGACAACCTCTTTGTTTCTTTTTATGATTCAGCAACTCTGCTACTCTCGGCAAAACAAAATCTTTTCAATTAGTTTTAAAGTTTCTTAATCATTCAGAGGTATTTAGATTTGAATTCTGAAATGGTTTTCAGGTGAAGTCGGATATAGTACGAGTATATTCAGTTTATAAATTTGAATAGATAATGCGTTCGTAAATTTTAATTTTCTAATATTAGGAATGAGCATGGGTGGTCCAACCTGAGAGAATCTTTTATTTACACGAGTAAAATTTCTATGACTCTTTTATGAAGTGTTAAAGAAACCACCAACACCGCAATCTCTATTAATTGTTAAAGAAACTTTTCAAGTACCTATGTATTAATAATTTATAATAAAAAAATCAGTATCGAAAAAATATGACATGGACATTTTTCATAAGATTTTAGTTGCATTAAACTTTTATTTCACTTTGTAATCAAGTTATATGATAAATATTCCCAAGAAACTTTATCTCGTTAGCAAGCTTTTCCGAAATCTCTCTGTTAACAAAAAATCCTGCTCAAGTGTACGAGAGTAGGAACATGTCATGCATTAAAAACTCTTATTGATATACCATGACATTTGTTGAAATACATCATAAATTTAAAATCATTTGAAATACAATTCTCACATAGCTCTCGAGGATACGTGCAACATAATATTTGCTAGCTATGGTATACTTTCTTTAGGTAAGTGAAAGTAATAATCTGAATTTGTCTGCTTTGAAACCTCGTTTTGGAATTTAAAAGAATAGAGAATAAAAAAATGACATTGAAATTTATTCGAAATCGGATGGAGGAGAATGGATGCTGCCGCGCCTGGACTTCATTTTAATTGCTTTAATTAACTCGACCAGACAAGGGCCTCCTTTATTAAGACAATTAACGCGTTTTTCTTTTTCTCTACTAGAATCCACGCAACTCAATATAAGTTAGATAATACAAGTTGTACTAACAATATTACGAAGTTGTGATATTATTCATAGTAATCTTTCTTACTCAAAATTGCAAGAGGATTTTATTCGAAAGTATTTCGGGAAATAAATTTTTATTAAAAAACAAAAAAATACTTTTTGTGTTATACTCTTTTTCTAAATTGGGCGGCTATTATGAAGATTTTTCTCACCATATTAATTTGTCTTATACAAACTTTTATCCGGGTGGATTTCAGTTAGCTGGGACATAGGAGCCAACTTTAAGAAGGAGGTAAGCCCTATTCCTGTCCAATTTATTAAGGTCACATCCATATAATTTTATTAAAAAGAAACACTGAATGAATTCTAATGAAAGAGAAGGGAGGGGGGGGATCTCCCCGTAATACCGGTAAATTGAGAGGTATTCACACTAAACATACTCTGCAGAAAAACCGGAAAGCCATCTTGCAGAAATAATAATTAGTACCTGGCCACCAAGCGATGCTCGGTAAATTTTTGCTTCAGTTAAAAACTAAATATTAATCCCCGCCTCCCCCCACCCCTACTAGCAAAATAGCTGTATAATTTTAGGTTATACAACTGTTATGTTTTATTGATGTTTTATAAGCGTTATGGAGCACTTATAAAACAGCAACAAAACATAAAAGTTATATAACCTAAAATTATACAGCCACTTTGCTAGTTGGGCCCCCCGGACACCCACCACTTCACCCCACCTCATGCACTCCTCTACCCCATATCCACCCCCACCCCTTAAACCACTTCTCTCGCCCCCCGTAACCCTCCACCACTGCACCCCCAATAATATTTGTAATGATCTGTTAGTGGAATTTAAAATTAAAAAACCAATTAAAAATTAAAAGGAAATTGAATAAAAATGTAAATATACATTTTTATCGAGACAACCACCTGTGAATAATTATTTCAATTAACAAAAAGCCCATCAAAAACAACTTAACCGAAGATGAGACCGTGACAGAATGTCCAACACAAAACCCTCTTAACCAGTGAATTTCATCCAAATCGTTAGAGCCGTTTTCGAGACCGGACCGGATATATATATACAATTTTCGCTCGTTTAATAAGAATAGATTCTTTATCGAAAGAAGAACTTCCCTCAACTATAACCAAAAACACCTACCCCACAAGGCTGAAAACCGATCAGAAGAACCAAACCATCCAGCTAGATACAAAAAGTCACTCTCGAATAAATTACATCAGATAGGAAAAATATTCAGATAAGATCAAATAGTAGTAGTAGTAATACTTATTACTCAGATAGCTAACACTTCATTCAAATTTCCATTCAACCCAACAACCAAATTTCCTTTGATCTATTCCTAATCTCACCAACTTTTTTAATATTAAAAAATATAACACACCAGAATCCTTGTATATTATTGTACAAGCCAGTCTAAACGAATCGAATCAGTTATTAAATTTGAATTAACGAAAGCAGGTATATATTTTAAAGTGAATTATACCGTTTTATTTTTGGAAACCTATACACCTCCGAGCCCTTACAGACCGCTCCGGTAATCGCTACCACGAGGACTTTATCGGGGCACCTAATATTATTTTAGACATTCTTGACCCCAGGGGCACTGCAAAATAAAATCTAAGCGACTGCAGCTCAATTTCTTTGATATCTGTATTTCTATTAAAAGGGAATTTAACACACAAATATGAAATATGTTCATTTCATGACTTTACAATGCACATGCCCTTCCCTCCACGGCCATTTTAGGAAGCTCATTTTTGCATTGATTAAGGTCTTAAAGGCTCCTATACAAAATATGATGAACAAAGGGATTACTTTTTAAAAAACTCTCCCCTCAGTCCAACTTCACTCAAAATTTATACAGCCCTTAATCTCATTATAAAACATCTAAATTAAATTTTTTTTTGATACCTTCATTGGTTTTTAAGCTAGACCGTACACAAAATTTGATAACATACTCACACACAACCTCACCAATAACAGACATTTGGACAAAATAATTACTATCTCATAAAATATAAATTTTTCGATGTTCATTATCTAAGGTTTTATTTTAGACCGAAGTGAATTGGTTTATTTATTATTATTTTTTTTTTTTTATCAAAATAGTTTTGGCCGTATTGAAATATTTCGAAAATTTCATACAAAAAACGACCTTTTTAATCTCTGATTAAAATACTTCTCCATACCCCATATGATAAAGTAAAAAATAAATAAAAATTGTGTACAAAAAACGGTTACCAATTAATTAAAAAGAGTAATTGGAAATTTCCTACTAAGCCTATGGATTTTAAAAACAAAGTTATTTTTTGGAAGATTGTCTTTAAAATAAAAATAGGCTTTTATCTTTAACATGTATTATAATTAAGAAAATTGCCATTTGTACAAAAAGAAAAATCATTCAAGTTAACGTTATTTTTTAACCGACTTCAAAAAAGGAGGAGGTTCTCTATTCGATTGAATTTTTTTTTTTTTTTTTTTTGTGCCTATGTTACCTCATATCTCCGCCAATTGTCAACCGATTTTGAAAATTTTTTTTGCATTGGGTCCAGTCTAGCTTCCGATTGGTCCCATTTTTTTTTCGATTTTTTTTTCATAGGTATTAGATCTTTTTTATTAGGTTTGTTTAGGTTTGTTTAGACCTAACCTCTTTGTTTATGAACCGATTTCGATGGTTCTTTTTTTATCCGAAAGGGGGTGTCTTAGGGATGGTGTCATATTAATTTGGTCAAGTTCTGATGATATAATCACTATTAATAACATCACTAAAAAGAGAAAAATAAAAATTTTTAAGAAAAAAATAAAAACCGACTTCAAAAAATTAAGTGCAACAAATATAAAAATACACTAAAAGGTATAAAATAATTATTATCTTATTTAGTTACAACTAAACGACGAAATATTAACACGAAATTACTTTTTGAAGTTGGTGCCAAACATATACCTTTTATGAATCGCACTCGACGGATCTTACTTACGTTTGGCGGGTACGCTCGCTTATAGGTATAGTTTGTTTGGCACCGACTTTAAAAAGTAATTTCGTGTTAATATTTCGTCGTTTAGTTGTAACTAAATAAGATAATAATTATTTTATACCTTTTAGTGTATTTTTATATTTGTTGCACTTAATTTTTTGAAGTCGGTTTTATTTTTTCTTAAAAATTTTTTTATATATATTTTCGAATTTTATTCTTTAAACATTTTTTTTCTTTTAAAGATCATTAAAAAAAAAATAAGTCGCTTAACTAGCAGTAATAAAAAGAAATTCTTATTAAAAAAGAAATCCGACTGGAGCTTGATCTTGGGATATTTATTTTTAATTAAAAAAGCTCATTTTATTTTTAATCAAGAGAAACGGATTTCTTTTCCTATGAGATATATTAAACTTTTATAAAAATTTATCAAAGATGTTCAATAATAATTGAGAATCTGTTAAAAAAACACGTATCTACAGTAGATAGAACCTCTCTAGTCAGTCCTCTGGTTGGTCCGACCATAAGAAATTGTCAAGTACTTACAAACTTTACATAATATCTAAGCAAATGAGGTTGATGAGTGCCTTATTAAATGTGATGAGGATTGTGAAACAAATGAAGAAGTAAATGACGATGAGATCGTTGGCGCTGTTCCGCAAGCTCATGAAGAAACCATAAATTAAGGCCTAAAGATGACGAAGATGACGAGGTGCTTGCCCTTGTATCACATACGCAAGCCAAGAAAGCTTTTGATGTTGCTCTTCAGTACAATGAACAAAACGAAATCTCTACACCTATGGATATCTTCAAGAAATGGAGGAACATTGCAGCTAAGTCTAGACTACCATCTGCCAAACAAAATAACTTTACCGATTTTTTCACTAAAAAATGTGTTACTTTCTTTTGATAATGCAACCTTTTATACGTTCCGACCATACTCCCAATCCCACAGGTGACGGAATTAGCGAGTTTTTACTCTATAGAAGAATCTCGTTAGCAATGATAAAAATATGAAAAGATAAGAACGAGTCCAGGTGACTTTTGGTTGTTTAGAAATTACTCTAGAAACACCCGTACTTGGACTAAAAAGATACAATTTGCAATGGGCCTAATAGTCCAAGAGCTGGTGACACATTTTGACTACGGATTTGACCCAACTAGAAATAATGCGTAATAGTACCGTCTATGATAGTTGTACAAGGAATGGCCAGTCTGGCTGGCTGTAGATGGTGGACCAGGTACTGTGCATGGTGTGAGTGCGGTAAAAAATACATATGGGTTAAAAAATATTTTTGACCCACAATGAAATTATAAAAATTATAATTTATAGTCAATTATAAATATAATATATTCACCCCAGACCATTTGAGTGGTGTGACGTGGAACCAGACCACCCAAAGTGTATTTTTAAAACATGAAAAAAAATAGAATCATGCTATTTTTTCATGTTGTGAAAATACACTTTGGGGTGGTCTGGTTCCACGGCAACACTCAAATGGTATGGGGTGAATATATTATGTTTATAATTGACTATAAATTATAATTTTTATAATTTCATTGTGAGCCAAAAATATTTTTTAACACATATGTATTTGCACTCACACCATGCGCAGTTACCTTGTCCACCATCTACAGCCAGCCAGACTGGACAGAAAGTAAATGACGATGAGATCGTTGGCGCTGTTCCGCAAGCTCATGAAGAAACCATAAATTAAGGCCTAAAGATGACGAAGATGACGAGGTGCTTGCCCTTGTATCACATACGCAAGCCAAGAAAGCTTTTGATGTTGCTCTTCAGTACAATGAACAAAACGAAATCTCTACACCTATGGATATCTTCAAGAAATGGAGGAACATTGCAGCTAAGTCTAGACTACCATCTGCCAAACAAAATAACTTTACCGATTTTTTTCACTAAAAAATGTGTTACTTTCTTTTGATAATGCAACCTTTTATACGTTCCGACCATACTCCCAATCCACAGGTGACGGAATTAGCGAGTTTTTACTCTATAGAAGAATCTCGTTAGCAATGATAAAAATATGAAAAGATGATAAGAACGAGTCCAGGTGACTTTTGGTTGTTTAGAAATTACTCTAGAAACACCCGTACTTGGACTAAAAAGATACAATTTGCAATGGGCCTAATAGTCCAAGAGCTGGTGACACATTTTGACTACGGATTTGACCCAACTAGAAATAATGCGTAATAGTACCGTCTATGATAGTTGTACAAGGAATGGCCAGTCTGGCTGGCTGTAGATGGTGGACCAGGTACTGCGCATGGTGTGAGTGCGGTAAAAAATACATATGGGTTAAAAAATATTTTTGACCCACAATGAAATTATAAAAATTATAATTTATAGTCAATTATAAATATAATATATTCACCCCAGACCATTTGAGTGGTGGGACGTGGAACCAGACCACCCAAAGTGTATTTTTAAAACATGAAAAAAAATAGAATCATGCTATTTTTTCATGTTGTGAAAATACACTTTGGGGTGGTCTGGTTCCACGTCCCACCACTCAAATGGTATGGGGTGAATATATTATGTTTATAATTGACTATAAATTATAATTTTTATAATTTCATTGTGAGCCAAAAATATTTTTTAACACATATGTATTTTCTAGCACTCACACCATGCGCAGTACCTGGTCCACCATCTACAGCCAACCAGACTGGCCATTCCTTGTACAACTATCATAGACGGTACTATTACGAATTATTTCTAGTTGGGTCAAATCCGTAGTCAAAATGTGTCACCAGCTCTTGGACTATAAGGGTGGATGACCAGCCGTGTTCATGAGAGGTCATTGTGACAGGAAATATTGGTGAACTGATTAATACTAATTATTTTAAATATTCAGAATTAAACTATTTGTTATTAGCATTTTAAATATAATTATATTGAGTTCAAAATGGATTCTGGTTCAGTGATGAATGTTTTTATAAATTGTTGCTATATACTACATGTGATTGTAATGAATTATGTGATGTATCTGTATTGAAGATTTGGGAATGAATGTTTCATGTGAAATGACAAATTCCGGTTCTTAAACGAGATAACTATTGAGAATGGTCAACCAGTGGTGACCGAAACTGTATAGTTTATCAATCAAATAAATCAAATAGTTATTGAAATTATTGTTTTATTATATTTGTGACAAATATAATTATATTGTGTCTAATAGGTTTTCCATTGAGCATTATACAGAAGATGAGGGAACTGATTGCCCCGGCGAGCCTACCAGAGTATCTATCAATACGATAGAAAAAATTGATTCCACAACATCTAGCCATATGAGAGAAGCAGTCAGGAACACTGTTTTCCTTAGACACTATTAGAAGCTGAGCCTTCTATCACTTCTCGAAGAACAGACACCCGAAAGTGCGGGACAGAGCTCATCAGGTTTCATCAAGATAAATACCTACACAGCTGTATATCTCTCAACAATAAAGCGAATGGTCACTTTTCATTTTTATTTAATATTTATACCTATTTATACCAGTGGCGTCCATATCATAGGCCTATCATAGTCCACTGAGTTACACCCATAACCCCGTTATCCTCTAATTACCCAAATTATAATTTTATGGTGGAAGCTAACACGAAGTAGCATACTCAAAGTTCCTATATTTCTTTGACACATTTAAACCTCATTTAATTAAATTCTATTTTCACTCAGTGCAACTAGCAGATGAAATGGAATTTGGACAAGACGTTGCTTCTTTTTAACCGACTTCAAAAAAGGAGGAGGTTCTCTATTCGACTGAATTTTTTTTTTTTTTTTTTTTTTTTGTGCCTATGTTACCTCATATCTCCGCCAATTGTCAACCGATTTTGAAAATTTTTTTTGCATTGGGTCCAGTCTAGCTTCCGATTGGTCCCATTTTTTTTTCGATTTTTTTTCATAGGTATTAGACCTTTTTTATTAGGTTTGTTTAGACCTAACCTCTTTGTTTATGAACCGATTTCGATGGTTCTTTTTTTATCCGAAAGGGGGGTGTCTTAGGGATGGTGTCATATTAATTTGGTCAAGTTCTGATGATATAATCACTATTAATAACATCACTAAAAAGAGAAAAATAAAAATTTTTAAGAAAAAATAAAAACCGACTTCAAAAAATTAAATGCAACAAATAAAATACACTAAAAGGTATAAAATAATTATTATCTTATTTAGTTACAACTAAACGACGAAATATTAACACGAAATTACTTTTTGAAGTTGGTGCCAAACATATACCTTTTATGAATCGCACTCGACGGATCTTACTTAGTACGTTTGGCGGGTACGCTCGCTTATAGGTATAGTTTGTTTGGCACCGACTTTAAAAAGTAATTTCGTGTTAATATTTCGTCGTTTAGTTCTAACTAAATAAGATAATAATTATTTTATACCTTTTAGTGTATTTTATTTGTTGCATTTAATTTTTTGAAGTCGGTTTTTATTTTTTTCTTAAAAATTTTTCTTGTGTCTATCGAGTAGAACCTCTTCAAGCTTCAACCATGTAATATTCTATATTTTTTATGCATGCAACTTACCGATTCTCGTAATTAAGTTATATTCATTTATAAATCACAACCTTTAAATAGTTTAATTATTCGAAATAAATTAAACATTAGGCTGGATTTTTAGATTTTTGAATTCAAAATATTTTCAAAGTAATATTCTTTGTTTGTAATTTAATCTAATTTTCAGATCTAATTTCTTAAATTATAATTATAAAAATGAGCTTCAAAGGATGTTGGGTCAATAACAATTTAATATCATGGAAGGTATTTGATTAAGGACAAAGGCAATCAAGTCGGTCTCGAGAGGCTATTCATAATTTCGAATTGAAATCATGAAAAGCAATCGTGGCTTAAAACTTAAAGATAAATTCCATGTCAATTTTAAGCCATTTAATTGATGTAGGACTAATTGATTGTACATAATCCGATTTCAAATTATCAATAAATGCTTCTCTTCCTCTTACTACTCTGGAATATTCTTTAAAATTTAAACACGTTTGAAATAAGTTGATTTTTACTATATAAAACAATTCGAATGCCTATCGCTGAATAATAAAATCATCTATTTTGGAACTAATCTGGAGAATTTTTTTTAGTTGCATGTTACACTTTCTATGATGAAATAAAAAATCTAACCAATTATCACGGAAATTATATTATTTTGCATCCATATTTATCGATTAAATAATTGTATTTTAAATAAAGAAAATTTAATAACACCACCATAACTTGTAATAAAAATTTAATATCTCGAAAAACCTCAAATTTTGAAACTAATTTCCTTATGTTTTGATTTATGAAAAGTTCAAACAACTATGAATCTATAACTACAATTAAAAAAATGTGTTCAATTTTATAGTTTTATTCACGAAAATATCTATGTAAAGAGTTAAGTCACCCAAAAGGGAGGGGGTTAATAAATTGAAATTAAAGAATTTTTATTCAATGAAAGGTGAAATTTATTATGAAAGAGTCATATATTTAGAAAGAGATGTGAAGTATTTTTTCGAGTAAAAATAATAGTCCTAAACCTTTTGCTCGATCTGTCAGAAATTTTGCATAAATTTGCTCTATGACTTTACGAGAATGACTATCTATGAGAAAAGGCTAGTGTCACAAAATAAGAGAAATGATTACAAAAAAAAAAAAAAAAATTAAAATGATAAAATCTCAATAGTCAAAAAATTTATCAATTTATATTTTATTTTATTTTAATATACGAGGAGGAGGGCAGGTGAAATATAACGACATATGACCAGATTAGTTGATTTTCCAAAAATTTTTCATTCACTTTGGTTTTATTAAAATGTTACATTTCTGGCTTTTATTAATTAAGAGATATTTCAATGTGACGGACTGAGAGAGATAGACAGGGAACAAAGTGAGTTTCGATTAAGTGGCCTCAATCGGATCCTTGTCGTAGATAGAGAAATCCTAAAAACAATAGAAAAAGTAAGAGTAGTATTATTACCTTGATTCGGGCAGAGTGAGTTATCAAACCCGCATGTCGGTGTATCCGGTGGAGGATCCGTACGATTTCCAGCCCAATGAATGTGTTTATCACTTAAGAGAACCAATTCTCTTGTTTTGCCGATATAATTTGCGACTGTTTGAAAGAAAAGAGGAAATATATATATATATATAAAAATAAAAATAGTAATAATAATCAAAAAAGAAACTCCATTCAAAAGGTGTTGAGAAAACAGAATTAATAATATCAATATCGTAATTTATTAAAAATTTAAAAATATCGATATTGCCAACTTTTACAGAATAATTAGATATAATGTTTACTTAGGTGGGTTTATCAAGTATTTCTTTAATGAACATCTAGGGGCCGAATTAGCCGAGGGTTAGTTTGCTCTCCCGGATCACAAAGCTCGAGTTCAAGTCTAGTTAATTGCAAACATTTCGCCTGTTACATCTGACTCCTAGACTAATTTACAGTGAAATAAACATACACATATAAATATTAGAATAAAAATAGAATCTGGCTAATTGGATTAATATGAGAAGACAAAAAATAAATAAAGAGAAAATGAGAAAAGTTAATGTCTTTCAAATCTTGCAACAAATCTTGCATGCAATTTTTGACAAGACCTAGATTGTCTATTTACTTGCAAGTTTGCTTGAGTGAAAACTTACATGGAACTTATGTAGGCTTTTGAAATAAATATCTGTGTAATAGGAATGAACAATTCGAAGGCATCCCAGAAGTTAGCTTTCAACTATTTTCAATGTAAGCTCTGAAAAAATTCTTTGCGAAATGAGTGAACTGATGTTTTAGCATTGTCTATAAAAGACAGTTCGGCCATTAATATTACTTAAGTGGTGGGTGGCTATTCTCACTTTTTGAAGAAGATTTATAGCTCTAAACAAATCTCAAATGAAAGAAATCAAGATTTATTTTAAAACAATGAAAAAGAAAGAAATTGAAAAATTGAAAAAACAAAAATGAAATCGCTAAAAGCATTCAAAGAGGTCAAGCTCTTTTGTAAGAGAGGCATGTTTGATCTTTGATGGAACATATTCTTCAAAAGAACATTATCATTTTTGTTTTTTCTTAGAAATTTTCTGTGATTCTGAAGCTTATATATTTTTGTTCGCCAGCTTGTCTAAATTGGTAATGCGCTCTACATTTGAAGAGTAGAGTTATTGCGTTTCTAGCTATCGCAATTTTCATTATACCGTTTTGGGCACCCCAATCAATTTCTAATTGGATGCACTCAACCGAGATTAAAAATGCTGTAAATTTACCAACAACATACAATCTACTATTATAATATTTATGCACACCAGCTCTTGAAGAGAATTATAAAAAAATCAAATCGAACCACCTCTGTTCTTTCCAAAATAATGGAAATGGTTATAAACCAACACGTCCTTCGTCACTTAGAAAATGATGAAATAATTCACGATAGGCAATATAGATTCAGACAAAATCGTTCCACAGGCGACATCTTAACCTATGTCACCCACATCTGGAACAAAACTCTAGAGACCGGAAAAGAAACCCTCGCTGTAGCCCTAGATATCTCAAAAGCTTTTGACCAAGTTTGGCACAAAAATCTTCTTGCCAAACTGACAGCTTTTGGATTCACACCAACACTTCCCAAATGGATAGAAAGCTTTCTGACAAACCGTAGTATCAAAGTTGTAGTAGATGGAATATCATCTGAATCGTTCTCCACAAACGCTGGTGTTCCCCAAGGCTCTGTAATCTCACCCATACTCTTCCTAATTTATATAAACGACCTTATCGATCAAACGTCAAACCCCACTCATTGTTACGCAGACGATAGCACTCTGCACGGCAAGCCCTCACTCCCGAATAATCGAATCAATATTGAACCCTCAATCACTCTCGACCTAGACAAACTGAATAAATGGGATTCTCAAAATTTAGTTAACTTTAATGCAAACAAGACTCAATGTTGCCTAATTTCTAGGCGCGAAAATAAAAATTTCCCTGATATTCACTTCGATTCGAATAGTGTGTGACAGCCTATCCATTTTGGGCGTCTCTGTCGCATCTGACCTGTCTTGGAATGAACACATCTCCTCTGTGGCGAAATCTGCAGCAAGGAAGATTGGCTACTTATTCAGGTCCAAGCGAGTTTACAAGCCCCCACATCTTCTCACCATCTACAAGGCCCAAATCTCGAATACGGCTCTCATCTATGGAGAGGAGCCTCTAAATATTCTCTTGCTACCCTGGATGCAATTCAGAAACGAGCCGTCAGGTTAATTGACGATTCTACCCTCACCGACTCCCTCGACTCGCTAGCTCATCGAAGAAATGTCTCTGCCCTTTCCCTTTTCTATAGATACTATCACGGCAGGTGCTCTGATGAGATAAAATCAATAGTTCCCCCCAAAGCATGCTTTGCACGTAGCACGCGTTTTGCCGACTCCCAACACTCTTTCGCGGTCAAATTAGAAAAGTGCCGGACCACTTCATTCGCCAATACGTATATCCCCATGACTTCAAGGAACTGGAACTCTCTCCCAGCCTCCATCTTTCCCAGCACTTATAACCTTCAAACCTTCAAAATCCGAGCGCATAAACACCTACGTCTCCACCCTCTCACTTAATCAACTTTCCATTCTCTTTGGTAATGCAAGGGTCTTTCGAGATCCATAGGGGCTGCTTCTTTACTGGTGCGCCCCTTCTTGCATTCGATTGCATTAATAAAAAAATTGAATAAAGGAGGGTGTTTTTAATAATAATAAATAAATCTTTATTACTTGACCTGCTTAGAAGCACAAGTTGGCTAGGTCAACCAAACATCAATACAAATCAATTAGAAGAAATGTATCAAACAAGAAAAAAGAAAAAATATAGTATGTTCATTAACAAATAACATGAACAATCAAAAAACAAAACGTAATTTAAATGAACCAACTTTTTGTTTATCTATCAGACTTCAAATAATATTTGAATATTTATTTTTATTTATTAATTATTTATTTAGTTTTATTTCTAATTTGTGTATAATTCCAAAAAAATTGTCTTTGGAACAACAAAATTCGGTTACAAGAATCTACACAGACATGCAATTATCAATTAAACACCATAAAAACTAAGTTAAAACATGTAATAAAATTAGAAACTTCATCTTGCTATTGAGAATCCAGCACTGTCGTTTTTTTAACTTGAGAGATGTATATTCATCAAAATAAAATACTTAACGAGGGCTTCAATCATTTATCTACCAAAAGAAAGAAAAAAACAATGAAAAATGATATTAGATGATAAAAAAGAAATGTTCCAAGCTTATGAAAAGAAAGAAAAAAATCTGTAAGTTCAAACAAGAAGGAAATGGCAAAGATTAGTTGGGGATGCGGGATGAGACGCGGGTGTGATATGAATCCAAGTCACTTTAGAGATCTCTCAGTCTCTTAGCCTAAGAGTATTGGAGGATAAATCCCATAGGAATAACGCAGACTGGAATAGAGTATGGCATAAATGAATATCTTTCCCTCTCTCTCACTTATTGCTAAAATGTTAAAAGATGGTTTTATAAAAGTGGCGACAATTTATTTAAGAACATTTAATAATGACAGCGTTTTTTTTCCTGATGATTTTGAAAATATTTATTATCTATAGGTATTGTCATTTCACTGATTATGTAAATGGGATGTGAGGCATTTAGAGAGGTCAAACAGCTGGCGGGGGACAGAGCCGAGTGATGACGGGTGATTCCGTCAAACCAGCCTTAGGACTGTGTACTCAATGATGATAATAATGATGATGTAAATATTGTATAAGACGAAGACACAAAAACGGCACTAAAAATTCCATTGCCCATTTCAAATGATAATTTTGGTAACTGGACTGATTAATAAAGAAATTCTGTAACCGCTTAAAGCTTTCATATAATTACCGCCTGTTTCATAATAGTGTAGGTACCTACTTAGTTTTTTTTTTAATGATATTGATGTGAGAAGGAGATACACCAGAAGGTGCATCCCCTAAAGACCTGTATGGGATGGCCCCTCCATCGTGAAAAGAACAGAGTAGAAGGAAAGAAGCCGGGATCACGAGCCAAATCTCAGAAACTTAGATACAATCCATTATCCAATTTACTAAGTTTTTAGGGGCTTCGAGCAGTGGTAAATTCTCCGATCGATAAATTAGGTTTTTAAATTTATCTCCCATTTAATTTGAAGTTTAAAGCCTTATTTTTGTAGGTTTTTTTTAAAAAGCTATATAGTAGGATTGATGAAAATCACAATAAGAATTATATCTTTTCAAAATATATAGAATTAACAATTCGATACAAATTCACCACCTAACATCTATTAACAATATTGGGGCGCTTGCTACTGGTGAATAACAAGAATATTCTTGTGGCAAGGATCGATCGTTGTTATTCACCTTTAGTGAGTGTCTCAAGCTTTTGCTGATTTTATCGAAAAGAGACAGTTCTTTAAGAAAAATTGACAAAAATCAATTTTTTCGTGATTTTAAAAACCAGAATAAATAAAATTATCTAAATGAATTTCGAAGAATAAATAATCACTGATTTCATGATGAGTCACGAATCAATATAAGTAATATATGGTATAATCATCTATTAATATAATAATCCACTTAAACGGCGGCGTAATCTGCCTGATTGGCCAAAGAGATTCAATGGAACTCACTGGTTGGCCGTGCTTAGGCAATAAGTTAAATAAATAATGTGGAGTTCAAAAATAATTTAAAATATAAAATTTTGAAAGAAAAATACTAGAAAGCTATTTTTCCAATAAGAGTCCCCATATTTAAATCCTAATGAGCCCAAAATTTAGTGGATTAAAATTCTTTTGAGAGGTTCAACTGCACCGGAGAAGGGAATAATCAAGAATAGGCAATCATTTTTGAAGATTCTTGCTATGATCGCAATTGATGAGCCGATTGAATATTCCAACTTTACTTCGACATGAGACCGTTTGTTATGTTCTGAAAATAAGCAATGAAAATCCACACCTGCTAGACCAGAACTATCATCATAAAGATTTTTTTATAATGTATTGATATAAGAAGATGTTGAACCAAAAAGGTAGAACCTCTCTAGTCCGTGGTGGACGCTTTTATCGTGAAGATAACAAGAGATTTAGGGATTAGAGTCGAATGTATCTGTGGATTCGGGTCTTGATAGATTGAAGGTAATAAGTTGCTGGGAAAACTGTCGGAGGAAGAGAGTTTTAGTCTCTAGATGTCATAGGGATAAATTGGCGAATGCGTTTGTTCGATTAGTATCCAATTTAAGCGTGTAGGAGTGTTTAATCTTAGAAAATCGCGTATTTTGCGAAAATGAAGCCTTTGGAGGAATTATTGATTTTATCTCGTCAGAACAAAAGCCATAGTAATATCTATAAAAAAGAGAAAGAGCGGAGACAAATCTACGATGGGCTTGGGAGTCGAGAGTGTTATTTAATGCAGGTTCTCCTATCAGTCTGATAGCCCGCCTTTGAATTGGATTCAAAGTATTAAGAGAAAGATTTGCCTTCTGTGCTAAGTCCCAAGAAAGAAAATTAAAGTTTAAATGCACCATACCAATCTTGACCTTCCCAGCACAACTCCTCACCAACTCAAAAAAATCATCTTAAAACCATCAGCCACATTGTAAAAACCACTTCAGTGTAATAAGTTTTTTTCTTCTCTCTGATACCTATCTGTTATTTTTATTATATCCATATTGTTTTAATATTGTATCCTGTATATGTTTCTTTTTCTGTATTGGACATCTTGTCCGTAAAACTAGCTAAACAGCTAAATAAATAAATAAATAAATAAATAAATATCGTCGCCATCATTCTCAAACCTCGTATCTCCATCAATCAACTTATATCAATTTTCCCCAAGCTCTTAACAATTTACATGTTATAACTAAAGCTCGTAACAAAAATCATGCCAGAAATATCGTTAAATTGAAGAAACCATAACTCGTAGGTATTATTCATATTTATTAATAGTGACAAACAAAGGTTTTTTTATTTTCTCAACAATTGTTAAAATGGAGATAGGAGGTTTGAGAATGATGGCGACGATATGTAAAAATTCATCTGTTTATCAAAATAAAATATGTCCTATACCTGTGGGTGAATCAATTTCTTTTTCTATCAGCTGTCTTTTTTATATATGAGCCGTTTACTTTGAAAGTGGCTTAAGTTCAATTTTGAAAAAATGTATTAATGCCAGTTTAACTTAGACATAGATGTCTTCTTTTCATGTTTATAATATCACAGTCAATGGATTACAATACCCTCATAAATTTATCAAAATAAATATATCAAAATATATATAAATAATATGTATTTATAAAAATACAAATATAAATATCTCGAAATAACAAAAAATGGACTTACACCACTTTCAAAATAAACGACTTATATACTATATATTTTTTTATGTGTTAAAATATATATTTATTAAAAAAATATGGTTCTTTTTCTTTTGGGGTATAACCCAGGGTATTATTTTTCTAGTGTAAAATATTGGAATATTCCAGGGTTAAAAGGTAAATTCGTAATTAATTAACATACCTACGTATAAAGTAACAGCAACGTTATTAATATTGTCCACAATTATTATTATATATCTATCTGGTGTTTTAATTATACATTTTACCCTTGCATTTATCATTTCTCTATTACGTTTCATTAAATTCTAATTAGTAATTTGAGGAGGTTTTGATTGGAAGAGGAAATATATATGGGATGTAGGTGGAGGGGGGCGGGGGGTGCTGGCAAGTAATTTGGACCTGAATTTTATTTATCAGATTCTTTGATATTTTTTATATTTTTTTACTTCAAAGGAAATTCGATATCTGGAAATGTGTGTGCTAGTAGTGGTTGTAAAAAAGCTTTTTTTATTAAGTTGTAAAGGCAGGCGGCTCATTCATTGGCCAACAAAATTTATCTAGAGAATTTATTTTGTTTTTTGTTAACTTCATCTGGAATTAAATTAAACTGTTGTTACAATAATATATTTCTCATACTTATTCTTTATTCATGGAAAAAATATATTAAAAATAAAGTAAAATAAAAAATTGTTAATAAACTCAAGTCTGAAAAACCCATACGGACAAAATAAAAGCCTGGACGCTTATTTAAATTAAATTTTTATTTAAAACCGGTCAAGTTGTAATTTTTGTTTAAGTGTGGGTATGAGTCGGTGAATGCATCTCTTCGTTTTAAGATGAAATAAAAGTTTGTTTTGTGTTCAGCAAGTGGAAATCAGAAGTATTTAATTAAAAAAAATGTTTCTTTTTGTTTATTCGTGCTTAATGTGCTAAATGTGCGGAACGCGGAGAAAAAAATTTTTCAAACAGATTTTTTTTTGTCCATTTTAATTCGGATACACACATGTTAACTCAAGAACGGAAAGTCGTAGAAAGTTCAATCTGATTACAAAAGGTGTGCTTTTTCAATTTTTTTTTTTTTTTTT